>JABEVN020002227.1:0-22160 GCA_013146195.2 Codonopsis lanceolata
GGTGTATGTACCATCTGCTTCTTAAACATGTTAAGACAAGATAAGGCAAGGTGATGGAAATGCAATATAAGAGCTTGAGATGTGACTTTTGTTGCCTTTGGGGTTATGTGTATAGGAGTTGATATTTGAAATGGAGGCGAATGATGTGTTGGGTCGGCCAGCCTTTTGACTAATCATTCAAAAAAAAGGAATTCAACCGACTAGTGAGCTCTACTAATCAATGCCTCCTGAGGAACCATTTTTTTTCCTCTTTTTTTTTCTTTTTTTTTGTTCTTGTGCTCTAACTTTTGCCTAGGTCGCCCTTTCGGTTTTCAACCTAGCGAGCTTTTACCTTATAGGAAGCCGCCTTCGATGCATGCGAAGATGAGCCGCTTATTCTTGAGGGATCATGGTTTTGTAGTCTCTTTCGCTCCTTCCGTAGAGATGGAAATGACACCGCCTCGGAGATGATGAGCCTCGTGTATCCAATGAGTTTGGCGAGAGAAGTCCTGTGATGAATTTAATCAACCAAATTTTGTAAGATGGGATGGGCAAGTTTCTGAAGAGATTAATTGGAGACAGCCCCATAAAAACTCGATTGAGAAAGACTTTGTGGGAGACAGAATGAGTATGCTCACGTAAAGTGGATGACTCTAATGGACAAAAAGAAGAGTCATGATCCGTAGTTTATCGCCGAGTATCACAGTGTTTTATGGACCCTACTTAACATTTATCTTTTGATAATTTTATGTGTCTTTAGCAAGGAGTTCTGTCCTGGACCCAGATCACGTTGCATCCGATTGAAACAGAGCTATAGGTGGTGACTAGGTTATGGTATAGTGTTCAAGCATTTAGGATGGTTTAGCTTTAGGATTGAGGATCTGATCGGCCTCTTGCTCAAAGGTATTTTGGGCCATGGGTTTGGTTATTTTAGGAAAGGCGATCGCAGGCGATTATTGGGTGGCCTTTTAGGCTATGGGTTTGATGAGAATTTGGTCTCTAGACCCGATTGTAGGTATGGTCGGGAGGTCGGCTTTCGGCTTTGGTTGATCGGGTTGTCCAAGAGTGATTGATGTTTTTCTTTTGTTGCGAGAGAAATATTTTGAAGAAATTGCTCAGAGAGGCTTCTCTTTTTTCTTTTTCTTTTTCTCTTTTTTTCTCTTTTTTTTTTTGCGAGAGGGAAATTTCTTCTCTCTTTTTTTTTTTTGACCTCTCGGAGCAATTTGGGAGAGTGCTTGAAGAGATACTGCCTTCTCTCTCTTGGGATAAAAGAAGATTATCACTCTTGGTGGATATATATAAGGGTGGAGCAGCCCCGCTTTGAGAAGTCGGGTTTTAGAGATGGTTAGGCTTTGGAAATTGGTGGGTTTGTTCAGCATTTAGGAAGAGGATGGGTGTATGGTTGGAAGCCCCTAGTGTACCGCTTAATAGCTCGGCCGCAATGGGTCGAAGGTGATTCCGGTCAAGACGACTTGCCCGCTCCGATTTCATGTGTTCTTAAAAGTTTTCGGTCCATATCTTCTTGATGACTCATCATCAACTCATGTAGATTTATCATGTTTTTTCATGAGTTGACTCGTCATCTTCATCTTTTTTTTTTTACATATATTTCGGCGATATGTGGTGCTCAGAGATCAAGAAGAAGACTCGACAAGCTAATATAGGAAAAGCAAGAATTTTATCAGGCTTGAATATACTTTTGGAAGGCTCGCTTGAAGACTCTTGGGCTTTCAAAATAACGAAGACCAAATGAGCATACTCGCAAGGATATGGGCTAAGAAAATACCTCCGGGTTTGAAAGCCCCTAGTCCTGAATTGTTGTGTATGATCCCTGAGTTGCTTGGCTTTTCTGGACTTCTCAGCTTTCCAGACTTTTCTGCTTTCTTGGCTGTCCCAGTTTTTCCAACTTTCTTTTCTTTTCTGGCTTCCTATCGGTCCTTCTTCTTCTTTTTTTCATTTTTTTTTCATCATTTTTCTCTTTTTTCTTTTCTTTTTTTTTTTTTTTTTTTTTTTTTTTTTTTTTTGGTGGTAGACCTTGACATCTCAAAGTAGGACTTGCTAGATTTTTTTTTGAATCAAGAATGACTGATGCACTTATCAACTGGTGATGGCGATTGAAAATAATGGTGAGGGGGGAATTTCCTGTCTTTACATGTTTTGGGAAACAGAAGACAACATATAGAAAAAAGACTTTCTCTCCCTTTTTTTTTTAAGACTCCTTTTTTTTTTAGAGAGAACGAAATCTCCCTTTTTTTTCTTTTTTTTTTTTTTTTTTTTTTTGAGATGTAATGATTACGCACTCCTGACAGCCTCTCAAGAGAGTAAATGACAGTAGTCAACTTTTTAGCCCCTGCAAAATTGTTAGTGGTACCAGAAAACAACAAGGGTTCCAAAATTGACACTGTGTTGAAAAGAGTTGTTTCCTGGAGATTTTATTCGACAAAAGAACATTCAAAGGTGCAAAGAGTCTTTGGAGGTGTATATACAAGGGTATTCTAGGGTATTTTCTACTTTTTACTAGAGACAATCATGGGTGTGGCTTTTCAATGATTTGGCCATCAATAAGATCTTGATGGCACTTCGAGCTTATAACACTTATCGCTGGGATGGCCACGCTACGATGATACTCGCAATACCGAGAGTGGTCCCATGTGTCCGATAGCTTTGGTGGAGGTCGGTAGTTTTCCATAGGTTTCAAAACCCCTCAGTGCCATTAAGCCTTGGAAAATCAGAGACATGGGGCATTCGCTCATCGTAATGCCTTCTTTTGCTCTAGGGTCCTATGAGGTTCTTGTTGGCATTACGCTTCCTTCAACAGAGTTAGCAGATTCATATGACCATGGCACACTACTATATTTACCAGGTGGAATTCTTTCAACCACATTGACTTCTTCCGAAGACTCTTCGTCTGATTCAGAGTCACAGAGTGAAATTGGGGGTGTATGTGTATCAATCTCTAGGATCCCATACGTATTTCTTCATCAATACGGACTCCTATCTCCACTATTTCTTTAAAATTGCTATAAGGGAGATACCGCATGCTCTAGGTAAATGGGCGGAGGTTTTTGATGAACATTCTCGCATGATTCACCGGATCGTCCGTCCAGCAGTCCGGGCGACTTTATCCTTCCATCCGGCCGCAAATTCTCGCGAATGTTTCATTTTCTTTTGGGTGCATGCCTCAAGTTCCCTTTTATTTTCGTGGTGGTATTGTCTTTGTACCTTTCTAGAACCCTTCGCCTATTTGGTCCCAAGTGCCCATGGTGCTATCATCTGCTAGCATTAACCATTGCTTAGCATCCCCTATTAAGGTAAGGTGAAAATTGGAGGCCATGGCTTCGAAGCTAGCCCCTCTTGACTGCATGCCAGTAGAGTAAGATTTTAGGTGAGAGATAGGGCATCCAGTTCCATCGAATTTTTCTATGCCGGACATTTTGAAATTTGGGGGTAGTATGGCTGCAGGTTTTAGCGTTAATGCCTTCATAGAAAATTTTTTTTTGTCCAGGGCTTCGAGCATCATACTTTTCAAGTTCTCCATGTCCGCCTCCATTTTGGTGGGAGGGGGAGTTGGATTTTGGTATATGATGGTAGGACTAGGAAAGGATGGATTAGTTTCTGGCTGTGGTATTTTGTGAGGATTTTGAGGAGGCGTTTGGCGAGGGTTCTGGTAAGGATTTTGATTTCGGGTAGGATTTGGGTCTTGGACTCGATAAGGATTTTGGGTTGGATAGGGATTTTGGGTTGGATATGGATTTTGGGTTGGATAGGGATTTTGGGTTGGACATGGATTTTGGGTTGGATAGGGATTTTGGGTTGAACATGGATTTTGGGTTCGATAGGGATTTTGGGTTGGATATGGATTTTGGGTTGGATAGGGATTTTGGGTTGTGATAATATTTGGCGGGTTAGTGTTTGGTTGAGAAATTGGGTTTGGAGGCACTTGAGATGTGGATGCATCTTGGGGAATAGTAGGGGAAGAGTTCACCTCACCACTGGATTTTAGGCTTTGTACCAGACTAGCCATTTGACTCATCGCTGCACCCAACTTTTGGTCAAGCCATTCCTGCATTGCCGGAGTCGGAACATACCCCGAGCCCTGCAGCCATACCGCTTCTGCACTTCCGAATCGATTCTCGCCTCTCGATCTCGAAACCGATATCCTCTCGATTCTGACATTACTTTTCCGTATCAACCGGCCAAGATATCTCTCGCTTTTCCAAATTCGGCCAAGTTTCGAGGAAAATGGGGTTTTGAGGTATCGTAAGGCCGGGCCGGGGTCCGGGCTTGGAGTACATCGTGCCTTTTTATTAGTATATTTTATTATTACTTATTTGTTCCCTACAATTGACCGGATAAGAACCCGTTTTATTTTGACAGTCTCAGACTTTTCCTGGAACAGTGGATTTTTTCTCCAGAGTATAGGACCAACGTATTCCACCTGCCTTTCGACTCCCAGATCGGATCGTCCCAGCGAAGGGCCTATACTCTTTCCAGGATCCACCATCCGAAATGATCTAGGTCGAGCATCTGAGAATTATAAATCAGCCCCTGTTTGTTATTTATATTTATATTTATTTATTTTTTTGTGCGCACTTATTTATTTTTTTATTTTTTTACTTGAGCATTTTTTTTAAATATATATATATATATTGATTTTTTTTTTTGACAAGGGCTGGCTCATAATTCGAAGATGCAAAAACCGGTCGGTCTGTGAAGTGTCCTGAGAAACTATATGCATTCTAGCATTGGCTTATGCAGGGGGTAGGCTGGCCATGGTGTATGGTAACAGCTCGGAATATTCCTATATGCGTGCACGTGTGTGCGGTATCTAGAAAGCAGTAAAGTTTTTATTTATTTACAGATATATGAACAGAAAAATATAAACAAATATGGTCTGTCTTGCTGTTATGTGTGGATTTTCTCGGCTTTTTATTTTTGAGCTCAAGCAAGCAAGCACACCTTTTTAAGAAATAGAAAGAAGAGTGAGGAAACTATCTATCCCTATTAATTACAAATTTTGGTCCTATGTCCCCAAAATAAAATGACAGAATGAATGCAGATATGTGCACGTGTACATAATAATAATAAGAAAAAGGAAATGAACTGAAATAAATAATAATACAGAGCCAGAAGTAAAATAAAGCCCCGGCTCTTTTGTTGTGCTGCCCGAAATTTATTTGTAACATATATAATATATATATATTTTTTTTGACTTTTCGAAATTATATATATATATATATATATATTCATTTTTTTAAATATTCTTAAACACACCTGTAACGGTTATCGGAACGAAACTGCTGCAAGATGGAGGATCATATCCACAAATATAGACACGGATGTATAGGAACACTATATTCAAATGCGTAAATTAATATAACAAGCAAACTGCAACAAGAAACAAATAAAAACAAAAAAGTTTTATTTTATGAGTCTAGCCCTCCATTTTATTTAAAATAAAACAACTCCCCAGCAGAAGTCGCCACTGTGAGGTTCCCGGGTGCGACCGCGCCCGCGCCTGGATAGGGTGCGCACGCGATGCGGACACCACCGCCTCGCTCCACCCTCCCTTGTTTAGGGGAAGACGAAATCAAAAGTGCGAGAGGAGTGCTGTCTATGTTAGCACGTTTGAATGTGCCTCGGTTGCCTTTAGTTGATTTTGTATCCAATATGGGAACTTATGGTTTCCCGCATAGTTATCCCTTTTTTAGGGGATACCAGGATATGGGAATGCATTACCCTTTCATTCCCATTTTCCCTTTTTTAGGAGAAAACAGAAAAGTGCAAAAAAGGATATTGCGACGCCCCACTATGGATTTTATTAAAAATAGTCTTATGGCCCGTTCGATCACTATGGGAGCTTGGGTTTCCGCATCAAGTTATCCCTTTTTGGGGATACCAGATATGGGAATACATCACCCTTCCATTCACATTTCTCCCTTTTTAGGGAGAACGGAAAGTGCAAAGAAGGAATGTTGCGAGGCCCCACCGGATCTCGAAAGTTTTAGAGTCGCCATCTTTATTTTAAGGCAAATAAAGCAAAACCAAAGAAAAGAAAAATAAACCAGAGAAAAAGAAAACGGGTTCGGAGGCTAAGTTATGAGTTGGGAAGGTGCTAGGCACCCAACTCGCTCTTTCGGTCTCAAAAGTGGTTTTTGGCTGAAGTATGCTTATTGTTATATTTATTTAGCAAATAAATAAAGTATTAAAAGACAGGAAATTAAAACAAATACATCCGTGGCTACATTATTTACGGACTTGCAGCCATTTCCTTACAATAATTACAGACATATTTAAGAATATTTGGCCATTATAACGGCTCTTTTACATAGTATTTCCTATTCTAATCCGGGCAGCACAACGGCTTATATTGGCTACATTGTGCCGGATTTAAATAACAACTTTAAAAAATAATTAAAAGACAGAAAAGTAAATAAATAAAATAAACAACGCCCTTAAAGGCTTTACCTTTTAGAGCGGTGATGTGCTCGCTCTGTCCTTCAGGGAGAGGGAGTCTTGTTTTTTGTTTGTTGTGTGGTTGTTGTTTTGATTCGGGCAGAGTGACTGCTTATTTCTGAGACTTTGGGCTTGTCAACTCGGGCGAGTGACGCCTTATTTTGGTAGGTTTTGGCCTTTTGGTTGGGCGGAACCACGGCTTAGTTTTTTGTTTACTCCTGGTAGAGTAACGGCTTACTTTGGGATTTTTGGGCCAGGGAAGTGAGGTGGATACCTAACAACTAGGCTAGGGATCACTTATAACCTATGGATATTTATTTTGGCGGAGTTTGGACGGGGTTTGGAGATTCTAGGGGCTTCCACTCACCTATCTCGCACCTTTCGTACTAATATTATCGAAGGAGACGAAGAGGCAGAACTTCGTTGCGATTCTTGATCGCGGAACTAAGCACTGAAATGAGGAGGCCGAGGCTTCTATTTATAGTGGAGAAGCAGGACTCGGCTGGAATTCTTCAATTTGTTCAGCCTGCTTCAATGACTTGTACCTTGAGCTTCAAACCTTGTACCTTTTCTTCTCTGAGACAGCTACAGTGAATGGCATGGTGCGGCCAAGGCATCTGTTGGTGCGGCACCAAGAGGCCTTGGTGCGGCACCATGGGCACTATTCCACTTTGATTTTTTTGCACTTTCACCCCCGCAGCTTCAAGCTGCGCATCCTCGCTTCCTTTCGCATTTTTAACTCCTGTAACTTGACATTTGTTAAGTTTTGACAGTTCTTGATATTTTATGTCAGTCACATACCAGGGGTACGAAATTGGGGTGTCTACACCAGCAGGCACAGGAACAGTTTCAACGGGCACAGGAACAGATGTAGTGGGCTCAAGTCTTAGTGGTATAGTGCTATCCTCGGTGACAGTATCAATTACCTAGGAGGGCTGAGCAGCATGCATAGTGCTGTCCTCGGGCAAGGGCTGGTTGCTAATGAGGGTTGAGTAGCACGCACAGGATTGGTAGCGGGTAATGGGGTGGGTGGTTGAGGCTGGTGTATAGTCGAGCTGAGATAAACCCACATTCTGATTAGTCCTAGGGGACACTGGTGCGGAGGCACTAGAGTGAGTGCCGACAATTTGTATGAATCCGAGAGCAGTTCATGAAGAGGAAGCCAAGAGTCAGTAGTGTACGTGTCTGCACGAGCAGTACGTGTAGTCGGGGTGGACATGGGAAAAGTGGACTCCACAAAGCGAACATGACAAGAAATAAACAGCCTGGTGGTGCTCGGATCATAACAAAGATAGGCACTCCGAGTGATCGAGTAACCGAGGAAGACACAATGGGTGAAACGAGCAGAAAGTTTATGAGTGGAATGAAGGCGGAGCCAGGGGTAGCAAAGGAAGCCAAAGGCACCAAGTTTGGATTAGTTTGACGGAGAGCCAAAGAGTTTATGGTAGGGAGACTGGTGAGTAAAAGTGGGTGTTGGTAGTCGATTTATGAGGTAGGCCGCTGTTTGCAAGGCAAACGACTAGAAGGGTAGCGGAATAGATGCACAAGAGAGAGGAGAGAGAGACCAGTTTCAACAATATGACAATGGTGACGCTCGGAGAATCCATTGTGTTTCAAGGTGTGAGGAGCCGAGGTGAGGTGAGAGATGCCATGGGCGGATAGGTAGGCGGCCAGGTCCCATGTACTCGCCTCCATTGTTCGAATAAAGAGTGACAATGATTGTTTTAAAATAGTTTTGACCAGGGCTTTAAACTTGGGAAAGATGGTGGCAACCATTTGTCTGAGTGGGTAAAGCCAAATGTAATGAGTAAAATGATCAACAAAAATCACATAATATTTGAACCCATCAATGGAGGGGAGCGGGGAGGTCCAAACATCAGTATAAATAGTTTTCAGAGGTAGAGTAGACACAATAGTATTTTGATGAAAATGAAGTTTATGACTTTTATTAGAGAGACAGTCATTACAATGAAGAAGATGATTGCGAGTAGTGTCTAAATCTAAACCTAGGCTAGATATTATCTGACGTTGAACGGGGCCAGACGGATGACCAACTCCATGATGACAATCCTGGTGAGATACTTTGAGCTAACACAAGCAGATGGGCGAGGTGTGGAAGCTGTGGTCGGCCATTCATGCACACCGTCCTTAGACTGCCCGGTCAGCAATATTCTCCCTATCAACAGATCCTTCACATGAAAAAAAGTTGGTAAGAACTCAATGGAGGTATTATTGGAAATGCAAAACTGAGATATAGATATAAGGTTCTTTTTCATGTCAAGAACAAAGAGAACATTATGTAGGGAAAAAGTGTGTGAGGGTGTATGAAGAGAAGAGAAACCAGTTTTGGAGATAGCTAACCAAGTACCATCACCAATGACCATGTCGCCCATGCTCGTTGATCGTGTCTTAAATTTATACCTTGCAAGTGGACAAGACTATTGTAGAATAGTTTGGGAAGCAAGGGTCGAACCATAGAGATTTGGATTTGATTAAAGTAAATTTAACTAATCTATTAAAATAAAGCAATTACTAACTAATGGGATTTTTGGTTTTTATAAATTAAATTAACTAGAAAGCAATAAAATAACCAGACTAACAAAGCATGATAAATATGAGATAAATCAAAGATTTGTAAATCGTCTAGGAATTATGATTCACTTATATCTACTCTATTGTTCATTTAAATAAAATATCATTCAATACCTTGCGTTCGTTCACGAAAGATAGATATAGCCTGTCAAATTACCGTTCAGTCTCCATCTCCAAATAATTCATCCATTCTATATCCTAAGTACATATGGAACCTAACTGTCACTTAGGTCATATATATGAACTGACCCTAACTTATCACTCTCGTGCATCGATAGGTTCAATTTATCATGATGGTGAGCCAGTGTACGACATATGCATTTGGCCGTGCAGTTATCCGCACCTCTGGGTCTTTACTACTTTCGATTACATTCATTTGTTCAAAGCTAGACAGTAAAGAGATTGATAAACACCATGATCAACAAGAATTGAATGAATAAAAATATATATTAAGCCATAGATTCGATACAAGTTACCTCCCTTCTCCTAGATTAATGAACGTTTAGTTCATCCTTGAAGATGAACTGCACAACGGAATGAAGGAATACATGGATCGATCTTCAAAACTGTAATTACAACAACTAATCTACGTAATACAATCTATTTCCTACGCTAAAACTGTTTTCTAACACTTCTTGGACGCCCTTTTGCTTTGGCTATCGTACTTTATTTATACCAAGAAGTTGTAGGGGAATAGGAGGTTCATTCTAGCTCAAAAACCCCGTAAAGTCGGTTCTGGGGACCTTGCGGCTGTATTGGGTCTTCACCTTGCGTCCGCAAGGGTCTAATTTTGGTCGGCCTTGTTTCTGCCTACCTTGCGAAGGCAAGGTCTTTTGCGGCCGCAAGGTGGCCAGAATGTCCTTTTTGCCTTTTTCTCCAATGTTGCACTTTGCACCCCTCTTCGAAATCTTCACTAAAAGCTTCATAAATCACATAAATTCACCTAAAACCCTGAAACTCATAAAATAACTCAAAAACACATATCAGTAGCCAAAAGCCTCATATAATTGCTCATTTTAAGTCATAAAATTCCCAATAAAGACGTATAAAATACGTCTATCACTCGTGTAAGTGGAGTGTAGTGAGAGGTTGCCAAGGTCGCTAGTGACATGGTGAGAAGCACCACTGTTAAGTAGCCAGCTCAGTGTCCCTGTTTCTGCCGTGGTTGCGAGGTGTGCCTGCGGTTGCCACTTGGAGCCACTTGCCGAGTTGGGAGTAGCGAGTGTGGTGGCGACTAGTTAAAAGTTTGGGCAACGAGCAACCGAGTGGCCCTGTTAGTAGCATCCTTGACACTTGCCCATATATGGTCACTGTGTGTGAGGAGCACATGTTGAGGACTGTGAAGGCAGTCGAGGTTGCGAGGATGACTACCGAGCAGACGAGCTATTGGTCTTTGGGGCAGCAGGGTTGGCTGAAACAGGGTGCGAGAAGGACACGACATGTGCCTGTTTGAGAAACACCCGTGGTTGATGAGTTTTTCGTGAAGCTCATCGAACGAGATAGGCGTGTCTCAGCCTTCAACCACATCAACAATATGGCAGTAGTCATCCTTCAAACCCCCGAGGATGATCTCAATAAGATCGTCGTGATCTAAAGGTTTGTCAAGAGCATCGAGCTCATCAGCACGCCCTTTGACTGATTACAGTCAGAGATCGACTGAGTGCCCTTGGAAGCACGTTTGAGATAGTCCTTGATCTGTTTTATGTGATCGCGAGTTAGGCGAGCATAAGTGTGAGCAAGGGTTTTCCAAGTATCACGAGTAATGGCGGCTTGTTGGATCAAGGGGACCAGGGGAGTAGAAAGGAAGCCGACAAGAGCACCAAACAGAAGTTTATTTTACCGAATCCAGGGTTGGTAGTGCCGGTTGGGTGTGGGAATGTCCTTGGATGTTTGAGCATCCTTGGTGAGGACAGTGGGAGAGGAACATGGATGTGAGCCGTCTACAAACTTGCAGATGTCATAGCCAATAAGGGTTGCCTCAACTTGGAGTTTCCAAGCTATGTAGTTTGTGGAGGTGAGTTTGATGATGTTTTCGTGAGAGATGTTGTTGAGGTCGAAGGTTTTTGTGGGATCAAGAGGGTTTTTAATGGTGAGAGAGTGATTTCCGTTAGCTATGGTGAAGTAGGATTAGGGCGGCGGCTAGGGAAAGAGAATGAAGTTTTAGGAGCAAAGCTCTGATACCACGTAGTAACTAATAAAGTTTAGGAATAACAGTATAGTCTTTCCATTGATTGAATCACCTATTTATAGGAAGATTTACAATTAGGGTTACACTTTGAGTAGGGTACAAGAAACTTATAAAAGAAAGAAAATATAATAAGGAAAGAACTATATAGGGTAATAAATACAAATTAATAATTACAAATAGACATGAATAATAAATAAATATATTATTCTCTAATATGGATATGATAGGACAAAATTAATTACCCGTTGGTGATTGGGGTAGTTATGGGGCATCAAACTGAAAATGGAAAATAAGGATGATATGATATATAATCGCCCCCAAACTGTCCTGTTGTTATTCCTGTAGAAAATTAACCGAAAAAACCTATAAAAATAGAAGGAAACAATTATTTTGAGGAAACAAAAGACACTTATTTTGAGAGAGAGAGAGAGAGAGAGAGAGAGGAGGTAGATGAAATTGTGTACAGCCAGCCTTAAAGGAAGATATTTCTGACGTAACCTAAAAATATGCCGTACCGTCACTGTCTCATTTGTATGATGTTACTAAATTAACCTTTGCTATCCATCTTAAAAATATTAGATACAATATTAGTGTGGACTATAACTATGTTAATACATGTGTACTACACCAATTATTTAAATGTATCCTATTGAATATGAGTAACGAGTTTTAATAAAATGTTTGAATTTAAATTATTTCTTTAATGCCCCAAAATTTATCAATGGTTGTGTCAGATAACGAATACTCCAAGCAATACTCTCAGCTTTTCTATCTATATAGTTTTTTCTCTCTCTGTGTGTATCATCGTGTCTTGTTTGCACGACCTCTTCTTATAAATATACTCGAACTAGAGTGCTACACAAATAAGAAAACCAAATACTCTAAGAAAACATAGAATTAAGAAATAAAGGGATTAGTTTCCAAAAATAGTTTCCTCATTAAAATCAAAGATTTAAAAATTTTTTTTGTCATACTTAAATATTAATTTTTGAGAACTTTTAAAAGTATTTAAATATGTTAACAACTTACTATTTCTTTAGAACCAAGAAAGGGCATAATAAATAAATAATAAAATTGGGTATCCTTATTTTATCTTTATAATTATTTTGGAACGAATGGAGTAATATTCTTCTTAAATATTGAAAATATGTTATAGAGTCTAAAGAGAAATGTCAGGCAAAAATAACTCTTTATTTGTTTTTCTTGAGTATTAGAGAACTTTTTGTACGACAAGTGTAATGATTTTTGTACCAAAATGAATGTCTCATTTGTATGATGTTACTAAATTAACCTTTGCTATTCATCTTTAAAATATTAGATACAAAATTATAGTGTGGACTATAACTATGTTAATGCATGTGTAGTACACCAATTATTTAAATGTATCCTATTGAATATGAGTAAAGAGTTTTAAGAAAATGTTTGAATTTAAATTATTTCTTTTTTGTGTCAGATAAATGAGCCTCTCTTTCCTTTTTATATCAAAAACAAGTAGGGTACAATTGAATTTTTCAAAAAAGAAAAGGTGACAATTATTTGGGGACGTCTCAAAATGGAATAACTACAAATACTTATTTTGTGACCGAGGGATTCTAAAATAACTTAAAAGCTATGAAATTATCTGAAGCCCCAATTAGGGAGGTAAATGTTATGTAACCTAAATAGATAGTTGATAAAGGAGAAGAGAAAAAGCAAAGTTTGATTCCCTCAATAATATATGCTCAACTTTTGGAAAAATATACTTTTGTACCTTTTAATGCCGTAACCTTGCCATACCGTCATTGTTAGAGAGTTGGAAAAGCAAAGTTTGATTGCTGTTAAAATGCTCAACTTTTGGAAAAGAAACGTTAGTGGCCTGCTTCACAACTGACATGTCACAACCGAAGAAAAAGTTGATTTTGATGCCTTCTTTAAACTGAGAGTAACACAGTTAATTATTTTATAACGAATGGAGTTACGTTCTTCTGAAATTATTTTTATTTGTGTGATGTTACTAAATTAAAATTTGTTTAACTATGCAAAAAAAAAAAGTAAATAAAAGTAAGACCGTATTATTGGTATTTTTTTGTAAAAATGATTCTTCTTACCCCACTTAGATTGTGTTGGTGGATTGAGTTGTAAAATAACCAAATTTCACTTTAAAAATTAATATCTGTAAAATCATCTTGTAGGAGATCTACTAAATAAATTGTAATCAATTTGAGACCGAGGGAGTATTATTTTTGAAAGGTGAGAGGAGGTAGATAAAATTATCTGAAGCCCCAATTAGGGAGTTAAATGTTATGTAACCTAAATAGAAAGTTGATTAAGGAAAAGAGGGAAAGCAAAAAAATTTCCCTCAATAATATATGCTCAACTTTTGGAAAAATATACTTTTGTACCTTCTATGCCTTCTCTTAAGAGTTAGCAAGTTTCATTTACAAAGGTGTATCGCAACTCGCAAGTGTGTGAGAGATGAGAGAGAGAGAGAGGGAGAGAGAGAGAGAGAGAGAGGGAGAAAGATGAATCGGCTGTTGTTTATATTGTTTGCTGTTTTGGTGGTTTTGGATATGGGCTACACTTCTAATTCCCAAGGACTTCTTCCCGACTACGAAGGTACCTAACTTCTTTCTTTTTTTAACGACCAAAATTTAATCTATAGTTGCTGCAATTTTATTTTGAGTAAGTCTCATGTAACACGGTATTAATCTTAAATCATCGATATATTGTGATATAATCTTTCATATAAAATATGAAGGAAGATTGCAAGATTCAAAGATTATCATATGAAGGCAGGACACTTGCCTTATCTGTTCCTGATATCTCGCGGCCAGCCGCGTATCATACCTAAAATCCAGGGTTCCAATCCTTGTTGAACAAGATGACTAAAGAAATCGAATCCTTCCCGGATTCAACCACACAAAGGCCAATAAATACTCCTCCACCAGCCATAACAAGGTACATACACACATACACTTTGCCTCTTCCTTGAGCTTTGGCATTCTCTCTTACACACGATACTTACTCTCACGCCGGAGGGGTTTCGCGAGGCCCTGCCTTGCACTTCTACTCGGGTTCGCAACTGGCAAGAAGATTGATGCATGGCAAGCAGCTCATGGGAAGGATGTGCCTTATGTGGAAGAGCAGCCGTCTCAACATGCTAGCCAGAACCGGGCCAGCCAACGTGATGCTAGAGAAATCATCAATGAGCAGCGCAGTGCCCGTGAGCAAGATCTCAGGACACAATTAAATCTTCAAAAGGAAAACGGCCATGGCAACCACGTGAATCCACCGGGGCAAGCCCCCGAGCAGCAGGCCGCTGCTCTCCAAGTCCAGGCAGACTACTACAACAAGATGTACAAGCTCAATCAACAATTACTTGCCTTAGGCCATGCCCCGGTTCCAGTGGCTGACTTGGAATTACCAACTCTCAGTGTCCCCGCGGTTGTTGGTGATGGCCACGCCTCACAACATCTGCCCGCTCCAAGCAAGCGCCTTCAATCTGTTATCCGCATACCGTCAGAAAAGGTTGAAGAGGTAAAGCGAGCAGATGACCAGGCAGAAAGCAGATATAGCCGCGTAAATTTTTCACACAAACGTAGTCGTGGGAAAAATCATTATGCCCGCAGTGAAAGTCACAGTCACCGTAGGGCTCGTGAACACGCAGAGAAAGAGGCATACCGTGCTAAGCGTAGACAGCGAGTAGACAGAGAAGTGGAAGCTTCTTGCGCACCAACCTTCTACCCGCCGGCCTCACGCGGACATCGGTCAGATCATGCCCGTTCATCGGGCATCACGCTAGATGCTGAAAAACGTCTGTCCGAGCGCATGGAGGCTATGAAACGTGACATGGCAAAACAGATGGCTAACTTGGCTGTGGCCAAGCTCGGCTATGGTGCCATCAAGCCACTGGAAGGAAGCCCCTTCACCCCTGAAATCGAGAATGCACCACCTGCGCAAGGCATCATATTCCCACAATTTGAGAAATACTTCGGGAAGACCCGGGCAAGCGACTGGCTTAGATCATTCGAGGCACAGATTCGAATGGTGACAGATGTTGAAGCCCTAAAAATGCGAGCATTCGAGGGGGCCCTTCAGGGAAAAGCGCAAGCATGGCTTGGAAGGGTTCCCCGTGGATCTATCGGCAGTTGGGAAGTGTTAAGGGAGAAATTCTTAGAAGAATTCGGCACTGCTGTGCCAACGCCTAAAAACCGATTCGATCTCGCTAAAGTCAAGCAAGGCGAGCATGAATCTTATGGAAGCTATTTGAAGAGGTTCGAGAAGATGCTCGACCAAGTGACCGCGACCAGTGACCCCGAAATTACTTTCTGTTACCTAAACAACATGAGAGCAGGGCCACTGAAAACAATGCTAGCCATGAACCCGGAAGCCTCCAAGGCTGAGCTGCTAGCAAGTTCCCACCTATTCTGCTCGACCGAGACTGCTCGAACGGACAAAAATAAAAACAAGGACAAGGCCCAGGACAGCTCGGCCACGCCAGCTGACCAAGACCAGGAGGGCAGCAACCGTTCGCGCAGAGACAGGAGGAAATCATCTACTCCCGGGCAAAGGTTGTTCAGAGAGGCTCAGTTTACCCCGCTAAACACAACGCGAGAGGACATCATGCTCCAAGTCGGAGACGCTCTGCCAGTTCCCTATCCTCTTGACCCCGAGCTCGCCCACACAAGGGACCCGAACAAGTACTGCGACTACCATCATGGTACCGGGCACACTACAGAGGAATGCGTAGTGTTGAAACGCGAAATACAGAAGTTGATCAATGCGGGCAAATTAAACCGCTTTAAGAAAAACCAGGGCGACGGGAACAATGCGGATAATGACAGACAAGATAGACCTCCAAGAGGAAGAGGTGGCCAGGCCCCTCAGATTCGAGGAGTGGTCAACGTGATCCAGGAAGAGCTTCCGTCCAACACTCAACTTGGGAAGCACATATACTCACTATCCAGAGCAGTAAATTCTCCAGCCGTACAGCGGGCAGGGGAGCCCAACATCTTCTTTACCCGCAGCGAGCTAGCAAGCACGCCTCTTGCTTCCGAGCAACCGCTGGTCATCTCCTGCCTGGTGAATGAATGGCAAGTCCACAGAGTCCTGCTCGACACAGGAGCGTGCAGAGATATTATGTATTATTCCTGCTTCAAAGAGTTAGAGCTAGCAGATGCCCGGCTAAAGCCTTACCTAGGGAAGCTGGAAGGGTTCACCAACCATCAAGTGGGCGTAAAAGGGACCATCGAGCTTGAAGTTTTCATGGGAGACGGGGAGCAAACCCGAACAGAGATGATCAATTTCCTGGTGATCGATCTCAAATCAGCATACAACTGCATTTTTGGCGCGCCGGCCATGGCTAAATTCCAGATGGTTACTTCGATACCTAACCAGAAGGCGAAATTTTACACAGAGGATGGAGTGGGAATCCTGAATAGCAAACCCCGGGCAATGTGGGAGTATATCCGAGACTCCCAAAAGAAAAAGCAAAAGCTGAACGTGGACATTCCCGACCAGACAACCTCCGAAAAAGAGATGCCCGATACTACGACAGTTCCCGCCTGTATAAACTGCATAGAGATCGAGCAAAGGCCAGAAACAGAGGACCCCATTGAAACAGACGAGCCCGTGCAAGCCTCATCCCCAGCTCATTCCAGGCGTAAGGCTAAACGCCCAAAGCCACAAGATATTGAGATGGATACCCTGCAAGTGTGAGATGAACCCGATATTCAACCTGAAGGTGAGCTGGAAGAGATAATAATCAATCCCTCCTACCCCGAGCAGAAAAACAAAATCGGGAAGGTCATGCCTCCTGAAGCTCGGGAAAGGCTGATTGAGTTGCTAAAAAACAGTCTGGATAATTTGCCTGGACCGTTGAAGATATGCAAGGGATCAGCGAGGACGTTGCACGCCATGACTTGAATGTTGATCCTACATTCCGACCCATCCAGCAACGTCCAAGACAATACTCCCCGGAGAAAAGTGCAGCCATCCGGGCAGAAGTGGATAAGCTTCTGAAAGCAGATATCATCGAGGAAATACAATACCCGACCTGGCTAGCAAACGTAGTGATGGTCAGGAAGGCCAATGACAAGTGACGGATGTGCGTTGACTTCACGAGCCTCAACAAAGCCTGCCTGAAAGACTGTTACCCGCTGCCTCGTATAGACATGCTCGTGGACTCCATCGCCGGTTTCGAGATGCTTAGCTTCCTGGATGCATACTCAGGGTACCACCAGGTCAGGATGAATAAGCAGGACAAAGCAAAAACAGCCTTCCGGGCAGCGGGAGGCTTATACTGCTACAAAATGATGCCATTCGGGCTGAAGAATGCAGGGGCAACTTATCAGCGTATGGTTAATAAAGTCTTCGGCTCACAGCTCGGGAGGAACATGGAAGCATATATTGATGACATGGTCATCAAAACCAAAAGCCGCGACCATACTCTCGACTTGGCAGAAACATTCGCCAATCTACGAAAGCATAACATGAAGCTGAACCCGGGCAAATGCGCTTTTGGAGTGCGAGCAGGAAAATTCCTTGGGTTCATGGTTAACCAGCGCGGCATAGAAGCAAGCCCGGAGAAGATCCAGGCCTTACTCGACATGGAACAGCCCTACTGCATCAAACACATACAACGACTGAACGGTAGAATCATTGCCCTTGGCCGCTTTATCTCCCGGTCAGCGGAGAAGTGCCTCCCGTTCTTCAAAATCCTGCGCGGCAACAAAGGATTCGAGTGGAATGCTGACTGCACCAAAGCCCTAGAGCAGCTCAGGGAATATCTGGGCAAACCACCCCTCCTTAGCAGTCCTGTGCCCGGTGAACCTTTGTATGTGTATCTAGCGGCCACAGACCAGGCTGTGGCCGCTGCTTTGGTTAGGGAAGAATTAGACATTCAAAAACCTGTGTACTATGTATCCAAAGCTCTCAGTCCTGTTGAAGGTAGTTATTTTAATGCAGAAAAATTAGCTTATTCGCTTGTTGTAGCTGCCCGAAAATTAAGGGCTTATTTTTCTGCACATGTAATCGTAGTATACACAGATGCACCACTGCGCAAGATTCTTCACAAGCCTGACTCATCGGGCAGATTACTCAATTGGGCAATAGAGCTCACCGAATTCCACATAGACTACCTGCCTAGGCGAGCAATCAAGGCTCAGGCACTAGCCGATTTTCTGGTAGAAACAAGCTTCACTCAAAGAAGAAGAGCACGAAACCCACGGCAACGAGCCCGAGCAAGAGCAGCTGCCACAACCCCGACCTGCCTACTGTTGGGACTTATATGTTGATGGAGCAGCGAGCAAAGTCGGGAGCGGAGCTGGCATCCTTCTCATAGCTCCCGACCAGATTACAGAATTCGAGCTAGCATTACGATTCAAGTTCCCCGCCTCCAACAATGTGGCTGAATACGAAGCAGTAATTGCCGGTCTCGAACTAGCAGCGGACATGGGAATAGATACGATCACAGTGTACTCGGATTCACAACTAGTTGTAAACCAAGTCCAGGGGGAATACATGGTGCATCACCCCTCACTAGTCAAATACTGCGAGCTTGTCAAAGGAATTTTGAAAAATTTCAAATTCTGGGAAATAATCAGAATTGACCGAGCAGACAACATGCGAGCAGATTATTTGTCTAAGATCGCTGAGGAAAGCCTATCACTATTGAATCCTTCAGTAATGGTCGAGCACCTAGATACTCCGGCTATCGATAGACCAGTGGTAATGGACATTGAGCCAGCGACCAGGAGTTGGATTGACGATTACAAGGACTACATCGAGCAAGGGATCCTGCCCGCAGACAAGGTCAAGGCCACCACAGTCAGAAGCCAGGCCTGTCGGTACTCGGTAGTAGGGGGAATTCTATACAAGCGATCCAAGGTCAGACCAATGCTTCGTTGCGTGCCCCCGGAATTGACTGAAGGTGTCCTGTATGAAGTACACGAGGGCGAATGCGGCGGCCACCCGGGCACCCGTGCCCTAGCAGAAAAGGTACTACGTGCAGGATACTACTGGATAACCCTCAGAAGGGACGCAGAGAAATACGTTCGTGAATGTGACAAGTGCCAAAGGTACGCGGACATACCGAGACTTCCATCCACCATGCAAACCCCAGTCGTAGCGGCCTGGCCCTTCGACATGTGGGGGATTGACCTAATCGGCCCGTTTCCATTGGCACAAGGCAAATACAAATATGCAGTAGTCACCATAGATTACTTTACAAAATGGATAGAAGCAAAGCCTCTGGCCAAGATCACAGAAGCAAATGTCATAAAATTCGTCCATGATCAAGTATGGTGTAGGTTTGGCCTTCCACGAGCAATCATATCCGATCACGACACCCAGTTCTCGGAAAAGTTTACTGCAAAATGTGCTCGCTTAGGCGTCAAGCATTGGCAATCATCCGTAGTCTACCCTCAAGGGAACGGACAGGCTGAAGCCGGAAACAAACAGCTCTTACATGCACTCAAGAGAAATTTAGAAGGGCGAGCAGGGAAATGGGCCGAGGAACTACCATCAGCATTATGGGCAGTCAGAACTACTGTGCGCGGCCCAACAGGGGAAACCCCATTCGCTCTCACTTACGGGTCGGAGGCAATGATTCCAGTTGAAATGGCTTTGCCTAGTTATCGAGTCTCTCATTACAGTGAGCAAAACAACCAACTTGCGCGGGCAATAGACCTTGACCTCCTAGAAGAAAGAAGATTGGATGCCCGACTCAGAATGGTCAACTACAAGCAGCGGGCAAAAGTTCATCACGACAAAAAGGTCCGAGGCAGAGCCTTCATGGTTGGTGACTAGGTGCTTAGAAAGATTGAGGTAACCGGCCAGCGAGCAGAACGGGGAAAGCTATCACCTAACTGGGAAGGACCTTTCCAGGTTACGGGCATAATCAGAGAAGGCACTTACACACTCCGGACTCGGGAAGGAAAAGACTTAAAGCATCCCTGGCACACTAATCATTTGAAAAAATACTATCCTTAGATTCGATCTTCAGTACACGAACGGGCAAGACCCTCAGCCCTGTTGAGGGTCACGAATTTTATTCAATAAAGGCAAAGTTTTCTATAGCATGTTCGTTCAGACTTTATTAGCTTCGAACGTCTACATTATATTTGAAAAGCTGCTTGCCTACAACTGACCAGGGCCAAGCCCAGTCAACACTCAAAATACCCAAGTATTAGTGAACTTAATTTCTCCGTGGGTGAGATGCGGCCCTGCTCGGTTCACATATTTTGGATGCCCACCACGCGGTTGGGGCCTTGCCCATCGGGTAACGACTAAGCTACCTCGGGTTCCTATAGTGACCGAGCAACACTGCTTAATCGTATATCCTTACACCCAGTTGATATACTGACAACCGATTCGGGTTACCCACACCGAACAATGGCCATGCCCGGTTATCAGTCGCCGAGCTGGGCCATGCCCACTAGGCAATCATCTGAAGCTCACCCAAGGCGATGGGGGCCCTGCCCACTCAAAAGCCTTGGCTCACGCCAAACACTCGGGGGAGAGACTACCTGTACTCCCGGGGAAAACACCAGCGGACACCGGGCAAACAGGCCAAACTCTTACTCGTAAGACATTAACCTTAAAAGATATGATATGTTTACTTTATTATTTCTGGGTTAATCTTTGGTACCATGCTGCACGACCATTTGGTCAGTTATTATTGCCCGATATATTTTTTGGGGACTACCCCGCATACAATTGTGTTGGCACTAATTAAATGCAGGAAAACACAAGCAAATATCATCGGGCAGAATAACAGTAAATAAACAATCAGTCAAAAGCATCAGTACTCCAAGATCAACAGATATAAATACAAATGACATCAAGCAAAATGACGATAAAGGAGAAATTAGTTACAGAGCATTGTTCACAGAAACCAAGTATTTTCAAAAAAGTTACAAATTCTGTTGCAAAGGTCCCATCGGCCAAACGAGATGTGGAGTTCTTTAAATTACATCAGGAATTGTTTGAGTTGCAGCGGTTGCTTCCTCGATAGCAGGGGCCTGTAATTCCACTTGAAGCTGGGCTGCCGCTTCAGTAAGTCGCCCCTCCTTCTTAGCCTTCCGAGCATCGATACAAACATTAACTGCCAGTGGAGTGGGGGGATCCCAGGGCGCCAAGCCATCATCAGCATCATCACGGGCC
Source organism: Codonopsis lanceolata (assembly GCA_013146195.2). Lineage (NCBI taxonomy): Eukaryota > Viridiplantae > Streptophyta > Magnoliopsida > Asterales > Campanulaceae > Codonopsis > Codonopsis lanceolata. The sequence goes on from JABEVN020002227.1 coordinate 21,359, forward strand.
AAAGCATCCAGCTCGCCTTAAGTATAAGGCACCAGATGGTGCAACTTCCGGGCTTCAGAGCAATAGGGGTCGAGCAACGCCCACTCGGCCATCGTGCCCATATCCACCGCGTGTGCCCTTGACATTCGCGATGTGGTTGGTACCAGCATAATAGGGGAAAATTGCCTTGCGAACTTGAGAGGCAAACGCTGGGGAAGCTTCGAAATCTTTCACAGCCTGTTCTTGGGCCGCCACTAGCTGTCCGGGGAAAGAATCCATGACCTCAGCGTCCTTCATTGCCCGATCCTTGAGCTGCGGCCGGAGCCGGGTTCTGTTCTCGACTGTGGCTTTTTGGCGGCCCCGATCTCTCTTGGCTGAGCCACGAGGGCGCATTTCCCCTATGACAGACTTCATATCCTCTTCTAGCTTCTTGGCCGCGGCCAAACTTTCCTTCTAGGACTTATCGAGAGCGGCCACTTGTTCATTTTTATTTTTTACCAGTCCCGCTAGCTCGTCCTCCCTGACTCCACTTTCCTCGCCAGACGATCTCCCTGTAATGTTGTATATATTGCATAGAAGAGCGATCCGCAGAATAAACACTGCAAGATCGTAATAAATCAAGAAAAACAAACAGCTTGAAGAAAGACACTATAGACATACCTCGGCCGAGCCCACTGTGTGTCCGAAAGCGTAACATGCCCGACAGAGATCCCTTGCCATTGGTAACGCCTTCTGGCTTCACTATCCCCTTCCCCACCAACTCCACAGATCGCCTCGAAGCGTAGTGGTCTATGTGTTCGATAAAGATTGCCAATGCAATTAC
>JABEVN020002228.1:0-22142 GCA_013146195.2 Codonopsis lanceolata
GCCTACTCTCCTCACCTCTTTAGCCGCCAAGACACGCCTTGGCTAGATCTTCATTGTGGTCAAATCAGGTGAAGCTGCAAGTATTCCCCGGCCGCTTTTGCCCCCGAAGATGTCCCTACCGTTTCGATGCAAGTGGTCATGATGTCGCCGAAGCCGATCCTCAAGCTCAGCTGAACCGGATTCAGTGTAATCTGTAATGTTGGTTGTTCTGGATATCTTTTTCATGATTGTTTTGAAGACTTGTGATGTTGGTTGTTCTGGATTGTTTTTTGGTTTGTAATCAGTAGTTATAAACAATGCTTATGGTTGTTATATCTGGTTGATTTTTATATCATGATTAGAGGGTGTTTGTCACTTCTAATTCTTGCAGGACATCCTTGGATATTAATTTTTTTTTTGAAACACTTGTTCAGGATTTGACCAGAAATGCTCAACAAAGGGGGTGATTGTAAGGGTAAAATAGGCGAGGCCTATTTTATCTTGTTTTCACCTTTCTTGGTCAAAGAAGGTTTTTTTTAAAAAATTAGTTAATGTTTATTTAGGATGTAGAATTTTGTGTTAGATTTAGTTTAGTTTCTTTTTGGTAGAAAAATCTTTCAAAAGATTTCGGCCATACAAAATTGGTAACTAAATCTTGGCAAGTATCTTAGTTATTCCAAGAATCTTGTCTTTTATCATATTTGGCAAGAAAATCTTTCATATTTGGAAAGTGGCTGTTTTTACCTTTAAAAGTTCTAATCCCTTTCCTTGTAGGAGTGTATCTCTCTTGCTGTGTGTTTGTAGGATTTGTTGTATATATATCAAAGGCTGGAATTCGAGCAGAAGGCTTGATCAAGACAGAAGAATAAGCGACATAAGCTAAGAGAAATCACAGAAGTTCAGAAGCAGTCTTTCTTCCAGTTGCACAACAGACGATTGTAGCTTCTGATGTTATAACATCGGCAGCTACATTGAATCCTGAAAAACTGTGTTTTGTGCTTCCTGTTTTCAGTTTAAGGAAGCTGAATCTGTTTTCTTCCCACGTTTGATTTAGTGGTTTATGTGGGATTTTTGTTCTCCAAGGTACTTTATCTTGTGAGATTTATTGGATTTAATTTCACTAAGTTTTTCATTGTAAAACATTATTATATTTAGTGAAATTTGTGTGGTCTTGAGGTTTTGACTACAAGTATTAAACTTGTAGATTTTTTTTTTGGTTAAAACCTGTTTACAAACTTTTGTTTGAAGCTGTGTTGGTAAACAATCTTCCGCTGCTACTGTTTTATCATTGTTTACTGTTTCATTGTGTTTGCCATTGTTGCTACAATCACAACAACATTGGTAATCACATTGGCCTCTATTGAGAATCCGTGCCTTCACGTTCTTTCACGTATTATGTCAGGAACTCGGCGTGTAGCTAGTTCTAGTAGACCCGGTTCGGGTATAGCTCGTGGCAACGAGAGAGGGGAGAATGTTAATGATCCGCGTGTGACTTCTCAACAAATGTTTGGATTGGAAGACGATTCTACTGTCCTTGCGAGGTTCTTGAAGTTGAAACCGGAAAGTTTTGATGGAGAGCCAGATGCTGCTAAGGCGGAGCGTTGGCTAGAAAGCATGGAGAAGATCCTTGCAGTTTTAGGTTGTACATCGGAAGAGATGGTGACCTTAGCGGTGTTTAGATTGGATGGTATGGCCGAGCATTGGTGGCTTGAATTACGAGATCATTGGAGACAGCATAGAGTGCCTCGAGTGTGGGAGAACTTTGTCATGGAGTTTATCGTACGGTTTATTCCGACAGTAATTTGAGAAACAAGAGAGATGGAATTCCTAGCATTAGAACAAGGAGATATGACCGTGGCTCAGTATTCAACGAAGTTTACAGAGTTGGCTCATTACTGTAGTTACTTGGTACCAGATGAGACTAGGAAGACCGAGCGGTTCGTGAAAGGCCTGAGGACGAAATATCGTAGACATCTTATTCCATTACAGCTTACGGATTACCAAGCAGTTGTGGATCGTGCGTATCCGATGGAGTTGGATATCAAGGATTATGCTCAAGAGAGAACCTCGAAGACTAATAGGAGCAATGATGATAAGAGAGGGCAGTCAGCACCTCAGACAATTAGTCAAGGAAATGTGCCTTCTGGTGGCCGGAGTGGTGTTACTACTTCTACTCAGAGGCGGCGAAGTGATGAGTTGATATGCCATTTTTGTACGAAAACAGGACACGCCGAGGATAGGTGCTGGGGTAAATCAGGAACATGCTTTGTTTGTGGCGGCGATCATGTTCGTAAAGATTACCCGAGGAGGAGAGTTAGTCAGTCTGGGAGTACTAGTCAACAATCCAGTGGCTCCAAGAGAGATGGTGATGGTCGGCCTAGAGTTTGAGGCAGTGTGCGCGTGGCGGTTGGCCATTACGAAGTTTTGAGACCTATCCGAAATAGGAAGGTACATTCTTGTATATATGTATATATTATATCGTTGTTACTATTATCGTTATTATGAGTGCGCATTTTAATTGGTAGCTCATGTGCATTCATACATACATTACATGGTGTATTGAGTATTATTGGTTATTTGTTTGATCGGGGATAATACCCCAATGTGAGATCGGTATATGATATGGTTTGTTTTGTGAATTACCGGTAGGTAATCGCACGTGGTGTATGGATTCTTGTTTATTAATAATAACTAATATGCGAATAGGATGTACACGATTGGTGTGAAGGCTAAGCGTTGCGATTTAGAGGGTGATTACAATTGTACGAGCGAGTATGTCGTTTTACCTCGAGTATTGAGAAGTTAACGTTGTGATAGGATGCTTAGAGTGTGTGTTGGTTGTAGACTTAGTCTAGAGCTTAAGGAAGGATAGTCTTACGAAGTATAGATGTTACGAGTATCGGTAGACGTGTCGATTCCTTGTGATTCCTAGTGAGTTATCTTGGTTGAATGTACTAGGTACACGAGTTTTGTGGTAGATATGATTGTTGTTTGCCAAAGTAATAAACCTTGTTACTTGATTTGATTTTATTCAATTATGTGCATTAGTTGTAGGAAATACCAACTTGATGCATTTACATTGTAGTATATTAAATTCTCATTTCGTAATTATTATCTCATGTTCATTCATTTCATTAGCATAGGAGACTGTTTGAAGGATTCTTAAAACTCTTTATTCATGAACCTTCGCATCCTTACGACGGAAACTTTTGAAGCTAATTCAGTAGGTACCCTGAATTGGTGAGCAAAAAGTATTCGTCGTTGGACTACGATTGGTAAGAATTAAGTTAGAAATTGACTATACCCGTTACCAAATGGAATGGACTGAAATGGAATGAATTTTCAAAACATTTCATTAATGTGCTCTTATGTGTTCTCACCCGCGATGGGAAATCGCGAGTGTGATTTACATGGTTTGAAATGCTGACTTGATTATCTCTAATTTGTTTGCAAATTGCTCCATAGGCAATTATTATTTAGTTTAACTTGGAGTCTCTTGTGATTGAAATTCATGTTGTGCCCCGAAACAAATAGTTTCGGTTGTTGAATGTGTTTTTATGTTGAAGTTTGGGATTTTGCCTACATGATTGGCATAGTGTCGTTCGTATGTGTATCCGCGACTCAAGTATGAGTCATGTTATTTTCAATCGTAAGTGTTGATTTTGTTGTGTCTATTAAGAGTTCGTAGACTTTTGAATTTGGATTATTATAGTTCGACCTTCGTGTACTTGGTTTAGCATGTGGTGGTAGACTCGGAGGTTCGAGTCTGGGTTGGTGGTTTTGACACCAAGTGTTCACCCGGGATTAAGAGACACCGTAATCGTTGTCTCGATGTATTGTGGTTGAGTGCGAACCTGACGTTGGTTTGTATCATGGTCTAGAATTCGGGACGAATTCTTTTTAAGGTGGAGAGAGTGTAACACCCCGCTCCTTGGTTAGCTCGGTTTGCGTGCAATACTCGTAATTCTTCTTTTGTGGGATGTATAATTGGTTAGTGAGATTGTATAGTGTGTATGAGAGACCACATTAAGACAAAAACATTATTAAGAGAGGCCATATAGTGGTTGACTTGCTAAAGTCACAAGTCGTGACTCGACGATAGTAGGAATGCGACGCGATTGAGAGTTTGCTTGCATTTTGCGTTCGTGACCTTGGTTTGGTCCTAGACCTCTATATGATGGCTTATTAACATGTTTAGATGTATTAGACTTCAATTTGGAGGTGTTCCTTAAGTCTATTGATGATTTGGAAGCTTTGGAGATAACATTCGTCTCTATCGTGTAGTTCGGGGATTGAGTCGCGTAATCGCCTCTCCTTTGGAATTCTTATTTCCCTAGATGTTATTTAACTTTCTAGGAGTATTCAATCTTCTTCATTAGCCCTTAGACTTGTGTGGGTCCCAATGGGCACAATAATAAGCTAGAAAGGGGGGGGGTTGAATAGCTTATTAAACACTTAAAACTTTTTAGTAAATAAGTGGAAGGGTACTTGCAATCTATTGAAAAGCTTGAAGTAGCGGAAGACCTTCAAAGTAGATGTTTCAGGTCTGCCGATAAGGACTACCGGTAGACCTTTTACAAGTTACTTAAGTTCTGTTGTAAAAGGATAATGATAATCAAAGTACTAAACAGTTCAAATATCAGACAAACAGTAAGAAACAACACAAGTATTTTGGGATGGTTCACACTATAAAGAGTGCTACGTCCACCACCAAGGCAGTCAACCTTGGATTTAAATAGTGCACTATGTTTTCCACTAGATCAATTACAAAGAATATCCCTAATGGATCATGTACAAAATATTGATTTGTGTTTGGGGTATAGGGAATTAAATATCTGTAAATACAAGATATTTAATTCGTGCAGAAGTATAGTTAATGAATGTAAACAACAAGAAGTTAAAACAATAAGTGTTGATGAACAGCTTCTTGTTGTTGACGAGGACTTCTAGATCTGTTGAGGATCTCTTGATTGCACTGAGCTGTAAGACTTTTCAACTTAAAAAAAAGACTCTCTCTCTCTACTTTCTCTCTAGGGTTTTTAGGGTTTCCCCTTCTGTTAGGGTTTTTCGTTTGGATATGGCGGCTATGCCGCCGGATCCTCCACCGTCGGAGGCCCCCCTCCTCCTGTTGTTCACCCTACAGCTCCTGTCAATGCTAATGGGTCATCTTTTTCACACCAAGCCCCCTCTTATGCTTCCATTCTTTCTAAGCCGTCTCAACCCCAATGCCTAAACCCTAATGTTTCGCCTATCTTTGTTGATATTCCTTTTGCTCATCGTCAATCGGTAATGGTGGATAATGATATGGGCTGCCTCTTTACTCCGCTTGAGATGGAGATGGCAGAGAAACAATTTCAGAATACCATCATTCTGAAATTTTCGGCTGGCAGACCCCCTTTGCACATCATTCGTGATCATATTGCGTCGAGTTGGAAACTTAAAGGGTCCTTTGTGGCTGGATTACTTGATCCTCGACACGTTATGGTGCATCTTGCATCTGTTGAAGATTTGGTGATTGCCTTGTCTAAGGAGTCCCATATGATAAGCAGCTATATGTTTCGATCTTTCCGATGGTCCCCGGATTTCACTCTTGGCAAGGATAGCTCTTATGTGGCTGTATGGGTCCGTTTACATCATCTCCCTCTCCCCTTCTTCACGCCATCCTACCTCAAACGGATTGGCAATACCTTTGGACGTTTCCTTCGTGCTGATGATAAAACATTGGCTTTATCTCATCCGATGCATGCTCGGATTTGTGTTGAATTTGATGTTTCTCAGCCACTGCCTTCTTGAATCTGGATCGGGACATCTAAAGAAAGTGGTTTTTGGCAGGAACTGGATTTTGAGGGTAATAAAATTTTGTTCTGGATGGGGTCTTCTTGGTCACTCGGTCCAAGTTTGTCGGAAGGGGCAACGTAGGGCTGGTCCTAGGGTTCATTCCAATCATTCTGATGTGCTACTCAATCAAAATGGAAAGGCGTCTGTTTTAAATGCCAGTAATAATTTTTCAAGCTTTGTTGAAGATGGTAATAAATCTTGGTCATGATGAACTACCTGATAAGCCTAAAATGGCTAATCCTCAATGGCGACCGGTTACTAATGCTGCTAAGCAACACCAAGCTTCTACATCTAATATCAAGGCCCATCAGGAATCTGTTCCCCCTACTATTCCTACCCCAGTCCCACCCCTAAGCAATGTATGGGTAATCTGGATCATCAAGAGAAGAATGTATCTCCAGTTTCAGATCCTAGTGTTTTGCATCAAGATATGGCCGACGGGGTTGTTCATCAGCCGCCTATTTCGCCTCGGGTTGATAAGGCTGGAGTTCAAGTTTGCAACCAATTTGAGGTTCTATCGGATCTAGAGGATGAAGGCATGTAGGAGGTGTGCCCCCCGAATGGGATGGATTATGTTCCAAGGCTCTTAACTAGGTCTCTCTCTTTTGATGGGGCATGCATGCCACGGTATACTCACAAGTTAACGAGATCAAATTCAATAGACGATTTGCAGAATTTTCCTCCTTCGGAGCATGTCACTATTCAATTTCGCAAGCGATGTAAAGTTCTCATACAGAAATACAAGGATCGTGTTTTCAGGGATAACAATCGTCGTCAAACAAGGGCTGCGTCCAAAGCCCCGGGTATCACTACTTCCCAATAGTTTCTTTATGGCGGTCATTTTTTGGAACGCTCGAGGAGTGGGAAATAAGGAGACAAGAGATTATCTTAAACTACTTAAATCTCAGCATAATATTTTGTTATATGTAATTTTAGAGCCTAAATTACCGGGAGACCGTATTGCAAAGCTGGCTAGACGTTTAAATTTTCAATATCATCTTCAATGTGACCCGACTAATAGACACATTTGGCTCATTTGGGACAATCGGGTTAAGATTTCTTTGGTGACTGCTCATTCTCAACAACTCAAAGTACGTTGCACGGTGGGGGATAATTTCAATGTTCTTGTGTCTTGTGTTTATGCAAAATGTGAGAGGGATGAACGTATGGATCTTTGGGACTCTTTGGTAAACATTTCTCATCAGTTTTCTGAACCATGGATAGTAGGCGGTGATTTTAACGTGATTGCCCAATCTAATGAGAAGCTGGGAGGCGCTGGGTATGACTGGGCTAGTATACGAGATTTTAATGTCGGTCTCGTCTCGGGTTTTATGTGATCTTTGGTTATGAAGGCAGCCAATGTACGTGGTGGAATAATCAGGAGGGTCTTCGTCGTATTTGGAGCGGTTGGATAGGATTTTAATTAATGGTCTTTATCAGTCTAATTATTCTGCTTTGCGGGTATCTCATCTTAGTAGATTAAATTCTGATCACTCTCCTTTACTTGTTGATCTTCCATGTTTTACGAAACCCAAAGGCTCTTTTCGTTTTCAACGAATGTGGATGGACCATGCTGGTTTCATGGATTTTGTCAAGACGCAATGGGAGAGACATGTGGTTGGCTCGGCTATGTTTATTTTGCACCGTAAGCTTCTTTTGCTTCGTAAGGCTTTAAAAATCTGGAATTGGCAGGACTTCGGTCATGTTCAAAGGCGGTTGGCTGCCAAACAGGATGACGTGAATAAACTTGAATTGGAGCTTCAACAGAATTGGGACATGGATACTTGTAGGAGACTTGATTCAGTTAAACAGGAGGTTGCTCGGCTTCTAGCACAGGACATGGAACTTCTTCAACAAAAATCTAGGCAACAATGGTTAGCAGATGGTGATCGTAACTCTTCTTTCTTCCATGCTAATCTTCAGGAAAGAATTCGCACCAATATAATTAAACTCAAAATGGACGATGGTTGTTGGAGCTCGGATCCTAACAAGATTGGCGAGATGGCGGTCTCTTATTTCTCGTCCCTTTTTTCGTCGGGGCAGCATGCTGTTGACGGCTCTTTATTTGTTGATATGCATTCTAAGGTGACCTCTCAGCAAAACGAATGGCTTATGCATAGTCCCATGGAAGATGAGATCAAGCAAGCGATCAAAGATCTTAATCCAAACAGTGCCCCGGACCAGCAGGATTTACGGGTCACTTCTTTATGGGGTGTTGGGATATTATCAAAGTGGATGTGATTGCAGCAGTTCAAGAGTTTTTTGATGGTTCTCCTATGTTCAGAGGTATGGCTGCCACTTCCCTGGTCCTTATTCCAAAAGTGGAGAATCCCAATAATTTATCTGATTTGCATCCTATTAGCTTGTGTAACTTCTCCAGTAAAATTATTTCCAAGATTATTGCTACCCGTCTTGCCACTATTTTACCATCTGTTATTTCTTGGGAACAATCTGGTTTTTTCAAGGGACGAAGCATTCAGGAGAATATAGCTCTTGCTCAGGAGATGATTCACATAATTGGTCGTAAGTGTCGGGGTAGCAATGTAGCTTTCAAACTTGATATGTCTAAAGCCTATGATAGATTGGAATGGGATTTTCTCAAAAAATCTCTTCTGACTCTTGGCTTTAGTTCCTCCTTTTGTGATTTGGTTGCTCGGTTAATTAGCAATGTTTGGTACTCTATCCGTATTCAGGGGGAAAGCTTTGGTTTTTTCTCTTCCACGCGGGGGCTGCGCCAAGGTGACCCGTTATCTCCTCTTCTTTTCATCCTCGCTCAAGAAGTTTTATCTGTGGCTCTGAACAAAGCTATGGCAGATCAGTCTATTGCTCCTTTTTCTCATGGTCGTGGAGGTCTTACTATAACCCACCTTCTCTATGCGGATGACATGATACTCTTTTGTAATGCGGCGAAAAGATCGGTCTTGGCACTTCGGTGTCTTCTATCTAAGTATGAGGATAGCTCGGGGCAATTAATCAACCTTCAAAAAAGCGGATTTTATGTTCATGAATCTTGCTCAGCTTCCAAAGCTCGTCATATTGCAGAATGGTCTGGTTGTATTCGCCAATCCTTTCCTATACGTTATCTGGGAATTCCTATTTTTTATGGCAGAATGAAGTGCTCTTATTTCGAGGGTATTGAGCTTAAGCTTCGTCACCGTCTTGCGGGTTGGAAGGCAAGGTTTCTGTCCATGGGGGGCCGCCTCACTTTATTGAAAGCTGTTCTTGGCAGCATTCCTATATATACTTTGGCAGATGCTCGGGTTCCTTCATCGGTGATTCAATGCTCGAATCTATTATGGCTGAATTTCTTTGGAGTTCTATGGGTAGCCATCGGACCCATCGGGTTTCTTGGACTTCTATATGCCGGCCTCTTTCATGAGGGTGGTCTTGGCGTGCGCCTCCCTTAATCGTAATGAGGTCTTTACACGCCGAAGATGGCTTGGAGTGCTTTGGATGGTAGGAGTCTGTGGGCTCGCTTTGTCCGCAATAAATATGGCAATGGTCGGGAATTTTTCAGTAGTGTTTTGGCTGCTCCTCAGTGGAATGCTATAATGACTCAACTTCCTCTAGTTGCTTCTTGTTGTAGATGGATAATTGGTGAAGGCCGAGTGTCCTTCTGGCTTGACAATTGGAGTGGCGAGATTCTGGATGGTCCTCGTCCTGTTGATGCCAATCTCTCGGTTAATCAGGCCTTGTCAGTTATTGATTAGCTTTTGCCGCTCCTCCCGCCTCATATCCAGCAGATGGCCCGTAATGTTAGGTGCGATCAAGGAGTGCCAGATCGGCTGGTTTCCACCTTATCTAATTCAGGCAGATTTCGGTCTTCAGATTTCTTGGAGGTTATCCGTCCTCACTCTCCAGATATATCATGGGCCTCAAAAATTTGGCAGCCTTGGATCCCTCTCAAAATTAGTTGCTTTGCATGGAAACTTTTTCATGGTGCAATTCCTGTGGACATGCAGTTACATATTAAACGGATTCCTATTGTTTCGAAGTGTCAGTGTTGTCCTAACCCGGCTTGTGAATCTATTGGGCATTTGTTCATGACTTCAGCTATAGCCAAGGATGTGTGGGGTTATTTTGCGCGCATTTTCTATAAAAGTGGTTTGTATGTGTCTCTCGAACATTTATTTATCACTTGGTGTAGGGATAGCTCTTCCCGCAATCAGTTTGGAGCATGCTGCGTGGGTATATTTTTATTCTCTTGCTGGGAAATCTGGAAAGCTCGGTGTAGTGCTATCTTTGACTCTTTGCCGATGCAATCGGGTAAGATCATTGCTTGTGTCAAGGGTCATCTTCGTGACATGCTTTCAGTCTTTCGTCCCAAATCTTCTATCTCTATCATGGCTAAAGTGGGTATGGAGCGTCTTGGTCTCCCTGTTATCAGTCCAACCTTAAGGAAGGGTTGTTGGGTATGTTGGTCTCCTCCTTTGATTGGTTTCTATAAACTTAACACAGATGGCTCAGCTATGCAAGGATATCATTCTGGTGGTGGCATTTTGCGTGATCACCAAGGTTCTATGGTGACTGCTTTCTCTGCTTTCTACGGGCTTGGGACTAATACTAGTGCTGAAATTAAAGCTTTGCGTGATGGGCTTCGCTTATGTCGGAATCTGAATATTGATAATGTGATTGTGGAATCCGATTCTATGGTTGCAGTTATGGTTTTAACTCGGCAGCATAGTGCTCCTTGGAAGTATGAGTATGATCTTCGGACCGTTTTCACATCCGGTAATTACTCTATTACTCATGTATATAGAGAACAAAATTTTGTTGCTGATAGGCTTGCAGCTATTGCGCACGATCACAGAGGCTTTACAAGTTATAACCTGGTTTCTGATCTCCCTAATACTGTCCGTCAAGCTCTTATGCATGATAGGTTGGGTCTTTACAATTATAGAAGGAAGAGTTAGCCTTAAGTTTTGCTCCTCTTATTGTACTCTCATTTGTTTGAGGTTAGGCTCCTTTGCCCCCCCTATTATAAGGGTCAGGCTGGTTTGTCCCCCTCTTGTTTGTATTTCTTTTCCTTATTAATAAAATTCTGCAGGGTGCCGCCCCTGCTTCCTTAAAAAAAAAAAAAGACTTGGAGTTATGGAGTTTCAGAGAAGATGAATACTTCAACAGCTCTTTTATGAATGCATTAAATGCATGGGGCTGTCAGTCAAGGATTTTCGTCTTCACAGATATCTAGAAGCAGGAATGATTTCGAGATCTTCAAAAAGGTGGGTGATTTAGGTGTCGATTCGAGAGTTGTTTAGAGGAGACACCGCTTTTTCCTCGCCATCGCTCAGACGAAAAGTCTTCCTGCTGAAAGTTGCTTTCGGCCTTGATATGTCAGGGAATGTCTTAGATTAATTCAAACAATGATTAGGATAAGTTTGAATTAATCCAATGATTCATTGCTGGATAGGACACGTCATAAGAGACCAGGTGAACACAAGGTCTGCCGAATGTAGGCTTTGAGCAGGTCTTTCGGTGAAGCTTGAAGAGGTCTTCCGCTGAACCTGTAAAGTCCTATAAAAACTATACTAGGCAAAGTTCTATACACAGTTGCCACATTAATCGATACGCAGCCCGATTAGCTACTAAAGTATAAAACTAAATGTAATAAACTGATCAGATATAAATCTAATATAATAATCAACAACTTGCCTTAAAAGTCTCCTTTCGATGCACGTTCAATTACTAGTTCATTCGTCGTTCCGATTGCACGTTGTTGCACCTCTTCCCGGTTTCGCTCCGAGTTGTTTCGGGAGTTGTTTCGGGGGTTATTTGTGAGTGTTCTAAGGGAGTTCTAGACCTACTTTGGATGAGGTTTGAACCTTGTTAGGTTTGGTTAAGTGTTTGGGGGTCTTTTAGGTTGAATTTTGAGCCATTTCGGGTCTGCCGAGCTTGCCCTCGCAAGGTGGAATGGCCTTGCCCCCGCAAGGTCAATGGAAAAAGTCACCTAGAGAGGCTGGAGAGCTTGCGGTCGCAAGTTAGGGGAAGGTGCCCCGATCTTGTTTTGCCCTGTTTTGTGTTTTGACGAGAAATACCTATCCTACCCTCATTAAACCCCCTCTAAACCCTTCCTAACCTCCCATATCTAGCCCTAAACATGTCCTAACATTAGTTGGAAGTTAATTAAGGTTAGATTAGTGAGTGATTAATCCTAATCTCTACTAATTGTACCAAGGAATTCCCTATTTTGCCCTCTTGGTTTGTGGAGGTATAAAAGCCAAATCCCTTTGCAATTTTCAGAAACTTTCCTCATTTCTCCCCAACCTTCTTATGTATTAGAGAGAGAGAGATTCCATGGGAGATTTCAAGCCCTAGCCTTCTTCTCTCTTCGATCTAAGACGATCCAACCGTCCGATTGCCTTCAAACTTCGGAATCTCGAAGCCCTCGACGAGTGGAACAAGTTCACCAATCGGATTTGCGTACTTTGGAGTCTTCATCCGAGCTAGGTAAGTTACCTTCTTTTGATTTTGGTTCATTGTCCTTAAGGAAAACAACCTATGTGCTATTTGTGGGCAATGAACACTTGATATGCCATGTATGCCTATTTTGTTAATTCTTGGAGGTATGAACTTGCTAATGCCATGAGTAGGATGTTTTGAATGATATTGTGTGTTGGGAGGATGGGTTATCCCTTTGTTAAGATTTTTATGAATTTTAGGGCTTGGGAGTCAAGCCCAAATTATTTTGGAATTTGTTATAAAGTTAAGGGGATGATAATGTTGGGCTTTATGGAATGTGTAAATAATGAAACTTAATTGTAAGACTCAACGGAGTCATTATAAGGTCAATAATGTGTTAATTAACTCGGGTCGAAATCCTACGACATTTGGGTTTCATTTGACTATGATTAGGATGAGTTCTTGGATTTTTAGGCTTGGGAAACAAGCCCGGATTATTTTTGGGAGAATTGTTATAAATTTGAATGATGTGTTAATTTTGGGATTTATGAAATATGTATTTAATGAAATGTGATATTAAGACTTAATGGAGTCATTTTAGGTTCAATAAGATGTTAGTGAGCCTTAGGTTGAAATCCTACGATGTTCGGGTTGGTTGGTTTTGATTGTGAATACCCGAGCATCTCGTATTGTATCAAATTGTGACATCCACAATATAAAGGCTTATTGGGGATTTATTTAGAGCGTGCTCATAGAGCACGGAGCATTAGAGACCAACCTATGATCTCGTATATCTTTAAGAAATGATTATTTGAATGAGTTCTCTCTTAGGGAATTTGGTCGGGGCATTTACAAAAATGGCCAAGTCAAAGATGACTTGGTCATTTGTAGCCTCACTTGAAAAAAATACTCTTTTATGGCCTGGTTTATAGATAAACCACTGATAAACCACGACTGGTTTATCGGTAAACCAGTGAAAATTCACCGCTCAACATACGAAAATTTCTGGTTTATCCACTGGTCGACGGATAAACCAGTTGTCGACCAAGACCACTGGTTTATCACTGGTTTATCACTGGTCGACCACTGGTTTATCACTGGTTTACACTGGTTTACACTGGTTTATCACTGGTCGACCACTGGTTTATCACTGGTTTATCACTGGTTTATCACTGGTTTACACTGGTTTATCACTGGTTTATCACTGGTTTATTGATAAACCAGTGGTTTATCGATAAACCAGTGTAAACCAATTGGTCAAAGGCTATATATGTATAACAACCGGGTCAAATGGTCATATTTGACTAATGCCACAATTTGGTCGCGTGCACATGAAAGCACTTGTGAGGTTATGACTACGGGTTGGTTTTGGTACCCTTGAGATTGGTTTTGAGAATGTTGAGTATATATGACAATTGGGACTATGGTTGAGTCCGGTGTACCTTTAAGTGAAGCTAAAATGCTAAGTCTTGATTTATGATTATTCTTAGACTAAAATAATAGTCTTTGGTTTAATCCCGAGTAGAGGACTATGGTAGACCCCATGTTGTGATTTCTTGAGCTTATATGCTATTTTTGATTGGGTGATGACTTGCGGATTATGAATACCTCAATATGTGATTCTTTGGCTAAACAGATAAGTTAGTTGGATTTGTTAAGTATGTGCAAGTATGTGCATTGTTAAATTGGTGTGTAGAGCTTTATGTCCTACTTGATTTGATAAGTCCGCTATGGTCGGTCTTGATTCTTGTTTGAGCATGCGAGTAAATATCTACATGTGCATTTCATAAAAGTCCAGCTGGCATTATTTGGATTGGTTTTTATGTCAGGGTAGGACGATACATCGCCTATACAAATCGTAAGATTCGTATTCGCTATGGATCGCCGTACCTGGGACCTCACATAACCCTCCATTGTTGGCCGCAATGGGGAAGTATCCCCTTTGCCGTAACAATACGTGCGTCATTGGCTGCTATCTAAATCGAGTAGGTTCTCAATATAAGTCGATGTAATCACAGAGCATCGATGGCATGATACGGTATAACATTGTGTATTGCAGGAGCAGCACAACGGTACTATTTGGGTATCTTCTCTATCCCTTATGTGGCTTACTATGAGCACTTATATGAAAGATAATGTGCTATGTGGCTTATGAAGTTTATGTTACTTGATGACTTAATACAAGTTTATTATCGGTATGCTATTAAGATTGTAACGCCCCGTATTCTTGCATGTGCATTGTATGCTTGTCTTCTTACTTTCTGGTTGATTGTGAGCATGTTTACTTGGTATATAAATGTCTTAGAAACATTCATAAGTCATTCATGAAGTCCTTAACATGTTTAGAATCACATAAACTTGCTTGTTGAATCGCCGGTTTGATCGCTTTGATTTTGGCCTTAGCGATTCCCCTCGTTGCTTGTATTTGCTTCTATTTCGACGTACGAAGTGTTCGTTGAGTTCTTGGCTTTATATTCAGGTCTTAACCATGTTGAAACAAGTTTCTTTCATGTCCAAGATAGCCTAGTTTGATTGGTGTTTGATTGTAGTTTGATTCGTTAACCATTCGTCGCGTGAGTTGAGCCTTGTTCTATCTTGTTCCGGGAGTTGTTCGGGTGCGTTTCCGACTCGTTTTGAGTAGGGTTAGACCTTAGAATGATTGCCCATAAGTTTGGGATCATTTAGCACAAGTTTAGACCTAGTTTTGGAGGTTCTGGAGCCGATGCGCCCGCCTGGCACCTTGCGAGGCGCCCGCCTCAAATGCTGGGAGCAATTGCTAAGAGATCTGAACTTGGAGGCAGCCTCAGGGGTTGATGCGGCCGCCTGGCCATGCTTGAGGCGCCCGCCTCAAGTCCTGGTATGCTACGGGATTTTTTTCCCCTGTTTTGGAATTGGACGACTTGTACCCCTTAACCCCCTATCTAAACCTATCCTAAACCTCCCTAACCCTTCCCACTTAAGTCCTAACATATCTAACTAGTTCTAATGATGGATTAAGATTACATTAGTGACCAATTAAGCCACAAATCAAATTAGAAAAGGGACCACAAGTTGTTGACACTTGTCCCACTCAAATTTTAGACTAATATAAGCCACATTTCAGATTTTTGACTCTCATTTCTCACCCTCACTCTCCAAAAACGAGATTTCATCTTCTCCAAGACTCTTCCATGGTTTCTTGAGGTTCTCATCTCCATCTTCCCTCATCCATTCCTCCTTTGCCCAAGAATCCTTCATTAAAGGTGTAGAGCTCAAGAAGAGGAGCATTTCTATCCGATTGGTTTCTTCTTTTGCTTTCTTTGGTGTAGTATAGCAAGTAAGTTACTTTCTTCTTCTTCTTCTTTTAGTTCTCATTGACCCTAAGGAAACAAAGCCTATGGTGATTGAGGTCAATGAGGACACATAAATGCTTCCTATGCCTTCTACTTGTATTTTGAAAGTTATGAAATTGCTAGGAGCATGTATAAGTTGGTTTCTTGCTTATGAAAGTTTATAAACCTCTTGTATCTTGTTTATTTATGGCTTTGAACATGTTAGAAGTATGTATTGTATTTGTTGATGAAAATGTTGTTAAGTGTTAATGGCCTAATTTGAGCTTACATGAGATGTTGTATGTTGTATGTGTTCTATCCTCATTCTTGGACTCTATGATGAACATGTATCACATTATTATGCCTTGGTGAATTTATGACCTTGAAGAACTTAGTAATGAACTAGGTTGAGTTATGAAGCACATAGCTTCAACTACCCTAAATTTGGGAATTTTTAGTAAAGACTCAACGGAGTCGACTCTAGGGAAGATTTGAACATGTTAAACCCTAATTTCAATCCCTACGGTTTGGACACCGCTTTGGTCAAGTTTACTCAATTTTAAGTTGAGTCTATTATGTGCACCGAACCCGTTATGATTATTTTGGTTATGAGCATTTAGTTGCCTTGACTTGATTTATTGTAGAGATTTATACCCTACTTGGCCTGGCCGAAGTTCGCTCTTGTCGAATTCGATCATTATTTGGTCTTTACGAGTAAACATCTACTTGAGCATTGCATTAAGTCCAGCTGGCACTATTTGGTTTGATTTTTATGTCAGGGTAGGACGATGTATAGCCTTCACGAATTGAGAGATTCGTGCTCGCTATGGATCGCCGTACCTGGGACCTCACACACCCCTCCATTGTAGGCCGCAATGGGGAAGTAGCCCCTTTGCCGTAACAATACGCAAGGCCACCGTCGCTATTAGCCGGCGGAGTTCGGTATATCGATGCAAAGTCACGAGCATCGTAGTCACGATATTGGGTTAACAAACTATTTTGCAGGAGCTACGAAGCGGCCGTGCCTATATCATATCCTAATTGTATGATTTATTTCCTTGCACATACATGAAAATGTGTTAAGTGCTATATGATGAACGTGAACTCTAATTGTGATAAATGCCATGTTATAGCATGATCATGCATTGTAGTAACTTACTAAGTCTTTCGACTTACCCTATTTGTTTGTTTTGTTTCCTTAGATCCGAGCCGAGGAGACGGTCCGGGATAGACTCGCTTGTTTCAAGTTTGGTTGTTTGTATTCTCAAGGTTGCTCTTTTGGACTTTCGATGATTAGTCTTTTATTTTTGGAAAGGACGTTGGGAAGAAAGTCATGTAGACTTGTCTTGGGAATTTTGTTGTTGTAGTTAACTTATGGATTAACACTTGTAATCTTTTGGTATGCCGACTTATATGTCGAGCCTGTTTATATGTTATGGTTCGCTACAGTTTCTTCCGCTAAAGCTCGTTTATTTATTATTGTTGTTGTTGTCTCCGGCATGTTGTGGCCGTTGAGGTTTTATAAGCATGTGTTAATATTGTAGGAGTAGTTGTTGGGTTCCGGCTGTAACGTCGCCGAAGACTTGTTATTTTAGTTGTTTTCCGGCCAAGTGTAGCCGAGTTGTTGTTCGTATGCGATGTTGCGCCACATGAATTTTATAATCCTACTTGTGCATGCTTGTGTGTTTGATTATTTGGACGGCGCGACTCGGGATCTCGCATTGGGGTCCGGGTCGGGTCGTCACAGTTGGTATCAGAGCTATAGGTTAGCTGTCGGCCAGGATAGGTTCCATGGCCTAGTTGGGTTGGTTATTTGTGTGTTGATTTTAACGTCGAGTGAATTCTTGTAGGAGTCCGATGGATAATCCCGGAGAGGTAGACCGGAGAGTTCGGTTGAACCCGTAGAGGTACCGCCGCTGAGAGAATCGGTAGGACCGGATATGGTGAACTACATCGCAGACATTATTGGCTTTTCTGGTGGGGCAGCCGTGGAGGTCCGGGGAGGCAGCACCACCACCACCTCCACCACCGAGACCAAGGACCGACACTACTCTCCTAGAGAGATTTCTAAGTTAAAGCCTAGTTCGCTTCTTGGAGAACCGAAACCGAGGGAGGCCGAAGTTATGGATGGAGGAAATGATCAAAGTATTGTCCATGTTGGGGTGTACCGACGAAGAAAGAGTTATGCTAGCAACCTTTAAGTTTAAGGGAGCCGCCGAACATTGGTGGACTGTGTTGAAGGAGAGTTGGGAGATGCAACAAGTTCCCATTACTTGGGCCAATTTCCAAAGAGAATTTAAGAATGAATATGTGCCTGCCGATATAGTGCGCAACCAAAGGGAGAAGGAGTTCTATGATCTTGAGCAAGGTAGCATGACAAGAAAAGCGGAGTATTCCGCGAAGTTCACGAATTGAGCCGATATTGTACGTGATCCGATTCCCACGGAGGCACGGAGAACACCACAAGTTTGTAAAGGGTTAAGAACCGAGTTTAGAAAGCGATTCTCCGCGCTTAAGCTCACCGACACGAGTGCGCTTGATCGAGCGTATGAGGTGGAGCAAGACATTGAGGAACACCGAGTCAAGAATAATTCTAGTAATGCAAGGCAAACTACTCAGAACAATAATCAGGGAAAGAATTCGGGTAATAGAAGGGGATATCAAGGAAACCGTGATAGGAGAAGTGGAGGCCAAGGTAGGCCACCGGGAAGCAAGGTAACAATACTTTTTCGTCTAAGGCAACAAGGACAGTAGTGGGAGTATGACGTAGTTATTGTCGGAAGCTAGGACATACGTTGATTGGTGTTGGGCAAAGCTTGGAAAGTGTACAATTTGCGGAGATGGTACTCATTTTAGGAAGGAGTGCCCGAAAGGCAGCAACTCAATGGGAAATGTGGCTCGATGCAGGCCCAGAAGTGTAGATGGGAAACCAAAGGTTCAAGGCCGTGTGTTTGCGCTTGATCGTAGCGAGGTTCGGGTCTACCGTGATAGGAGGTACTCTTTCTATATTCGATCATAAGGCTCGAGTTCTCATAGATCCAGGGTCTTCGCATTCTTATGTTGCTTCGCACTTTGTTGAGAATCTTTGCGTATTGCCTCAATCTTTGCCATATTTGCTTGAAGTGTCTACCCCGCTCGGGGAATATATGCTCGCGTCTGAAGTATTTAAATCTTGTGATGTTTTGGTGGGTGACCACACTTTGCATGCGGACTTGGTAGTTCTACCTATACGTGATTTTGATGTGATTCTTGGCATGGACTGGTTATGTGCTTATCATGCTATAGTTGATCAGCCATGACGGGTTATTTTTTATATGGGGTGTGCCTGAGTTTACTTTTGTGGGTGATCATGCATCGAGTGACTTGCATTTCATTTCTGCTCTAAGGGCTAGAAAATTACTATCTCAAGGGTGTACGGGTTATCTTGCATGCGTAGTTGATAAGAGGAAGTCTTCGCCTAACTTAGAAGAGGTCCCGGTAGTATGTGAATTTCCCGATGTGTTTTCTACCCATGCTATGCCACCCGATAGAGAACTAGAATTGTATTGAGCTTATTCCGGGACTTCACCGATTTCTAAGGCACCGTATAGGATGGCGCCCGAGCTTAGGGAGTTGAAAACTCGCCTGTTGCAAGAACTCCTAGAGATTGGTTTTGTTAAACCAAGTGTGTCGCCTGGGGCGCCGGTCTTATTTGTGAGGAAGAAAGATGGGAGTTTGCGGTTATGCATAGACTACCGAGAATTGAATAAGGTGACCATTAAGAATAAGTATCCTCTACCCCACATTGATGATCTTTTTGACCAGTTGCAAGGGTCAATCGTCTACTCTAAGCTTGATTTGAGATGGGGTTACTACCAATTGAAGGTTAGAGAGGAAGACATTCCGAAGACGGCTTTTCGCACTAGATATGGGCATTTTGAATTCGTAGTGATGCCGTTTGGGTTGACGAATGCACCAGCGGTATTTATGGACTTGATGAACCGTGTCTTTCACAGTTATCTTTATTGCTTTGTTGTAGTCTTCATTGATGATATCCTAGTGTATTCGAAATCTCGGGAGGAGCACGAGAAACACTTGAGGATTGTCTTATCCATTCTTCGAGAAGCCTTTATGCCAAGTTTAGCAAATGTGCCTTTGGCTCGAGGAAGTATCCTTTTTGGGGCATATAGTTTCTAGCGCCGGATAGCCGTTGATCCTTCTAAGATCGAAGCGGTGATGAATTGGAAGAGGCCTAGTTCGCCATCCGAGGTTCGTAGTTTCTGGGTTAGCGGGTTATTACCGGAGGTTTATTGAGGGTTTTTCTCGATTGTGACTCTCTATGACGAGGTTAACGCAAAGAATGTGCCTTTTGTTTGGAACGAGAAATGCGAAGCTAGTTTTCAAGAGCTTAAGAAGCGGTTGACATCGGCACCTATTTTGGCTTTGCCTAGTGGGGGAGATAATTTTGTGATCTATAGCGATGCTTCTAAGGAAGGTTTGGGTTGTGTTTTGATGCAGAATGGAAGGGTGATCGCCTATGCATCGAGGAAGTTGTCTATTCATGAACGCACTACCCTAACACACGATATGGAGTTGGCTGCGATTATTTTCGTTGCATAAATGGAAACATTACTTGTATGGGGCTAAGTTTGAGATTTTCACCGACCATAAAGTTTGAAATACTTGTTTTCTCAAAAAGAATTGAACATGAGGCAAAGAAGATGGATGGAAAATTAAAGGATCACGATTGTACTATTTTATATCATCCCGGGAAGGCAAATGTAGTAGCGGATGCCTCGAGTAGGAAGGTTCATATATGTCGGTATGATGGTTAAGGAATGGAAGATGTTAGAGGATTTAAGAGATCGGGGTCCTAGTGTTTATGATAGAGTGAGTGATTTTCAAGAAATGTTCTGCTACGCCGCTTACTTGGGAAAATTAGAGAAGAGCAAGGGAAGGATCCCGAGTTGAAGAAAATTTTTGATGGGTTGGTGAGAATGTATCGCTCGATTTGTGGTTAATAGTGAGGTACTTTAACATTTTCGAGGTAGGATTTTGTGTTCCTTGTAATATCAATTCAAGAGGTTGTTCTGATGAGGCTCACAAAAACGAAGTATACCATTCACCCTGGGAGCACGAAGATGTACTTAGACTTGAAGAGACAATTTTGGTGGAAGTGCATGAAGAGAGAAATTGCGGAGTATGTGTCGAAGTGTTTGACTTGTCGGCGGGTTAAGAGTGAGCATCGAGGCTGCCGAGATTTCTCTGACCAGGAGATTCTGAATGGAAATGGGAGTTCATTACTATGGATTTTGTGACGGGGTTGCGCGGAGTTTAATGGGTTTGGGTTATAGTTGGCAGATTGACTAAGTGCGCACTTTATTCCGATAGCTATCACTTATTCGTTGACTCGGTTAGCGACTTTGTATATCCGAGGAGATCGTGAGACTTCATGGCGTACTGTTAGTATTGTCAGATAGAGATCCGAGGTTCACGTCAAGATTTTGGAAGTCGTTGCGAGGAAGCTTTGGGGACAGATTAGACTTGATCTGACTTTTCATCCTGAAGCGGATGGCGGTCAGGCGATTGATTCGGATTTTTGGAGGATATCTTTGCGAGCTTGTCTTGGAGTGGTTTCAAGGAAGTGGGATTCTCACTTACCTTTAGCCAGAGTTTGCGTATAATAACGGCTACGATCGAGTATCAAGATGGCGTGTGAAGCTTTGTATGGGCGTAAGTGTAGATCACCAATTTGTTGGGATGAAGTTGGGAGGCGAAACTTTGGGGTTCGAGTTAGTGCAACGATCGGTTGAGGCGTGAAGTTGATTAGAGATCGGTGCGCACGCTCAAAGTCGACAAAAGAGTGCGGACAATCGAAGACGGGATCTTGAGTTCCAAGTGGGTGATTACGTGTTCTTGAAGGTAACACCGAGGAGAGGTACTAAGAGATTCGGCAGAAGGGAAGCTTACAGCGAGTACATTGGTCCATTCGAGGTTTTTGGAGAGGTTGGGTCTTTGGCGTATCGTATTGCATTGCCACCTTCACTTTCGGAGACTCATAATGTATTCCATGTTTCCATGTTGCGAAAGTATCGAAAGATGAGTCCCGTGTACTCGAGTATGAGGAGATAACGTTTGAGTGGATATGTCTTACGTTGAAAAGCCGTGAAGATTTTGGATACCAAGGAGCAAGTTCTGAACGACAAGAGAATTCCCTTAGTCAAAGTTCTTTGGAGGAACCACAACATTGAAGAAGCGACTTGGGAAAGCGGAGCGGAGATGCGAGAAGCATCCACATTTGTTTGACGAACTTGGTAAGAATTTAGGGACTAAATTCCTAAAGGAGGAGAGTGTAGCACGCCCGTATTCTTGCATGTGCATTGTATGCTTGTCTTCTTACTTTCTTGTTGATTGTGAGCATGTTTACTTGGTATATAAATGTCTTAGAAACATTCATAAGTCATTCATGAAGTCTTAACATGTTTAGAATCATATAAACTTGCTTGTTGAATCGCCGGTTTGATCGCTTTGATTTTTGGCCTTAGCGATTCCCTCGTTACTTGTATTTGCTTCTATTTCGACGTCTGAAGTGTTCATTGAGTTCTTGGCTTTATATTCAGGTCTTAACCATGTTGA
>JABEVN020002229.1:0-22139 GCA_013146195.2 Codonopsis lanceolata
TAGCGATTAACTACCTCCGGATTCCTCACGGGTGGCCCAGAGCGACAACGATGTAGGTATATCTTAACACCCGGAAGATATACCGGCAGCCTTCCGAATTACCCTTGTCGAGCAAAGGCCTTGCCGGTTGTTGGTTGCCAATTGAAAGTTGGGCCTTGCAGCTTAGCGATCTTACGAGCAGCACACTTACTATAAGCGAGGTCGGATCTAAGCATTTACGCTGGGTAAACTATTCGGGTAACATCTCGATCTAAATAATAAGAATGCTTTGTCGATCTTGTTATTTTAATAAGTCATCCTTGGTTAAATTTATTCATGAATTTTTGCTGATATATTTTAAGGGGAGCACCGGCACTTGTATTAACGAATGACGGGGAAAAGATCGAGGCGAGAAAGCAGGTTATCGAGCAAACAAACAAGCTGAATCGAAAGCAAATGCAAGAGATATCGTCAAATAAATAGCGATTCTATTACGGTCAGTTAGAAGTTACAAAGCGAAACCAAAAATCTTGGCAGGCCAAGCAAAACAAACCTAATCTAAAAAATTGGTCAAGCGGCGGCTGGAGGAGGTGGAGGAATGCTCTAGAGGAGGTGGAGGCATCTCTTCGGGGAGGAAGAAGACCTTGTCTTTGGCTTGGATAATTGATCGGTATATTGAAAATTCGGGGGCCTTTCGAGGCGGCTTCTTGCTTTACAGGCCTCCTCCTCTGCTATCAAGCAGTGCGGCTTTCTCGCCCTCAAGGCGTCGATTAGAGAACACACATTCTCGTGGGAGTGGGTGGATCCCAAGGTTGGCGGCCATTTTCTTGAGTCGACCTTCGCGAATTCGGCTCGTCGTGAGTATAGGGGACCAAGTGGTGGAGCTGGCGGAGCCTCCTCGGAGTAGGCGTCGGAAGCGGCCCACTCGGCCATGGTCTTCATGTCAATCACCCCGGCCGGTGAGGCATCTAAGGGCGTGATTGGCGCCATGTCAAAATAGGGCTATTAGCATCACTTCGCGACCTCATCAGGCGGTTAGTTTGAAGTCGTCCTCGAAGGCTATGGATTTCTTATAATCCTCGGTGGCTTGCTCGGCGTCCTTCAATCTACAGGCAACTCCTCCATGCTTTCCATCTTTGGCGGCTTGCATCTTGTAGCGTCCTCCGACTGCGAGGCGGTCCCTTTGCTTCCTTGCTGCGAAGGTCGGTTGAGCTTTTCGGTCGGCTTGATTCTTTTCACTGGCCGACCAAATCTTTCTTCGGCGGATAGGTCACCGTTACAGGCGACCAACTTCAGTGCGTTCAAGCAGTTCAGTTTCTTTTTCTTGGCCGCATGAGTTTGGGCCTCGACTCGTCGGCAGGCGAGTACTGTTAGACCTTCTCTTTTGCGGGGGCCTCGTGCTTGGGCCAGTCGGCCTCTGCTTTCTTGCGAGTTGCCTTCTCTTCGTTGTACACATAGAAGATTGAGTGCAAAGCGACGTCTGCGAACAAAGGAAAGGTAATCGGACACATGTGAGACAAGCGGAAAGGACAAATCCAATTCAAAGCCTTACCTCGCTCGAAGCAAAGTCCCACGTTCCCAACTAGGGCGTGGCAAATCTCGATCAGGGCAAGATCATCATGCGGCGCCCTCAGTTATACCTTTTCCTACCGAGGCGCTTAGGGCTTCCACGAGCATAAAGGTCGATGCCTCCCAATAATGGGGCATCGCCGAAATTTCTTTCACCGGTGCGGGGCGGCAGGTAGTGGAGAGCATCTTGAATCCCATTTGCCTCCAGGGTTCTTTGGGAAGCGGAAGTCGGACGGGCAGTGGCAGTGGAGGCGAGCGAAAAAGCAAGGTCGGGACTCCGGCCAGGTGGCTTGAACTCCCAGAGTAGAAGGAGGAGGGAAAGGCTCTTCTTTTTTTCTTTCCCCTTAGCATCTTTGGTAGAGGCTGAAGGTGTTGGCTTTGGTTGCCCCGGCGGTATCCTCAACGGCCATGGTCTCTCGTGCCACCTCTTTCTTGCGGAGGGATGATGACCTTGAGGTCTTTCTGCTTAGCCGGCTTGCGGCCTTGCCCAGCTTGGCGCTGGGACGAGGGCACCTTGGGAAGAACCAGGGATCATTGACTTTCAAATCATTTGCTCGTGACTAGCTTGTAGCCTCCTGCCGCCTTGGAAAGCCACATTCTTCATCCACGAAACAAGGAAAGCAGAAGAGAGTCAATAACTAAATGCTACTGCGAGACAGCCCGGGATAGAAGCAGTGAGAACATCGCGAAAAATAACCATCATGATCTTCGTAAGGCGGTCTCACTTGGGAGCCCCAACGTTGGCACTCAGCGCATTCCAGCTTAAACATGTTCACCGTGGCGATCGCCCCGATAAGGATGTGGTCTCTCGGGCACGTGGATCAAGAGCTCAACATCGAGGAATCTAGGCCTCATCACACCCAGGCCAAGCATAAATTCTTGGCGGGTTCAAACAACTCTGTCGAGAAGAAATTCGCGGCAAGCAGCTTCTGTTTCTCTATCCCCCCCAGGCGGTTTTCAAGCGGCCAAGCAGACGGTCTCTCCGGTGAAGTCTGTTTTGAAGCCTTAGGGATTTTCATAAATCGGGCCCAGGTGGGCATAAATGGCCGGCCGACTCGAGACTTCGATAAGCAAAAGCTCTCCTATCCCGAGAGTCACCTTCAGGGAACTTGGAGCGATTTCAAAAAATTAGAATTGGCCCTCTCAGATCCTTCCACCGGTGCTCGGGCAAAAATAAACGACTTAGGAGCAAGTACATGTCAGGTTCGAGATCCTAGCGATGCGCGCCCTTGTGAAAGCGGTAATGGCTCGAGCGGTGTTCGGCGTCAAGTCGGGGGACGCTTTAGACTTCGAGCAAAAATCAACCAAGAAAGGCTCCGATTGGGAGGCGTAACCCGAAACTTCGGAAAAAATCTGCGAAGAATATAACTTCATTCCCTTGCTGGAAGCTTCACATTCGCGGGCCACGTCCATCTTGTTCGCGTAATGAAATTTGAATCAACCCCGAGGGCGTGAGCCATGCGGTCACCTTGTCCATTGTGTCAGCGTAGCCCGGTCTTGTGGCATAGCGGCTTTCATCGGCGTTAATGTACGGTCGGGCTCCTCCTCCTCTTCTTCTTGATTCTCTCCTCAGCGGGAACCACTCTTTGGAAGTCCCCTGCAGTCGAGGCGGGCAATAGGGATCCTATCTTGGCTATCCATCCCTTCGGAGGCCACCTCTACGAGTGCGGCAGGTCTTCTTCAAGCCTTAGGGCAAGGGGTAGGTTATCTGCCTCATCGGCCTCACGAGGCCTCTCGGCCAAATCTATTTGCTCAATTCTTGCTCGCCGGTGAGTCTCCCACAAAGAAATTTGTTCTTTGGTCGAGGCCTTGCCCAGGCAATGAAGCCTCGGTCAGCTCTCTTCACGAGAGTCCTCCCCGTGGTGGAGTCAACTATATCAACCACGGGGTCCTTGCCTTGAGCGTGGGCAGGCCACGGACCGACTCCTCCTCGCTCTACGCTAATAGAGGAGACTTCTCCTTTCTCGGCCAGTCGTTCCTTCGCCGTAGGCGGAAGGTCTCACGATCGTTATCGGACACGTCGACATCTGCGAGATCGAGGAAAATAACTATCGAGCTTTGTCAGGGCAGCTATTAGCGGAAGAAAAGAAAATCTAAATCTAGGTCAACCCAAAGGGGCCACGCCCCCCTAGCGGCCGGGGTTGTGGTTTCTATTCCTCGATCTCTATCTAAGGGTAGTCTTATCCTAAAACCCTAACGGGGCGCATAGAGATGAAGAGAAGCAGCGAAACTCATCCATAAACCCGGGAAAGCTGAAAGTAACAACGAAAGAGAGGGTGAAGACTTCTTGTGATATCGTGATGATACGCCTTTCTTGAACAGTGCAGGAAAAAATCAGCCGTAGCTTCGCTCTTAACCAAGGAATGAATGGACAAGCGGGGAATGATTTCGCCAACCTTACAATGGAGAAACCGGTAGCAATGGAGGCAACGGCGTCAAGCTCTCTGAATTTTTCTCTCTCAGGAAATTCTCGAAGGCGGTAAAGAAAGAAAAGGGGAGGAGGGTTACCCTTTTATAGGTGAGATCATCGAGCTTTGGGGAAAAAAGGAGGCCGAAGCAGTGCGGATGGGCGGCCCGTCATCAGCAGGCACGTCGCATTAAATGCGCCGCTTAGTGGTCGCGCATACGTCTGTCGCCCAACGGCGGCTCAGCGCCACTTTCAGGCCACGCGCGACACGCCTCTATCAAGCTTCCCATTACGCTTCAAGTTCTCCCAGATGAACTTGTTGACTTGTGGAAATTCATAAGTGTTGAAGCATGTGCGAACATCAAATTTGAATGCTCCCTCCGAGCATGAATGCTCGCTTGAGCGAGCTAGGGGCCAGCGATATACGGCCCAAGGGGTCACGGCGAGCACGAGTTAGCATCACGTGCCGGACACGAGCATAATACTGGCAGGGGCCCAGCGGCCAGGCGAGCAAGGCGACCCAGCGAGCAGAAGCGGCAACCCCGCTTAAACCTAGGCGGACAAAGGGCTTGCGTCAGGCCGAGGACCATGATCGGTACTCATGCATGCTTATGAAAGGAATCATACTTACCGCTGGCGGGCATCGGCTGGCTTTGTCCCGAGATCTTGAGGCGACAAGTTCGAGAGATCGATACAAAGCAGAATAATCGAGGCGAGCCTTGCTCGCTCGAGCACACAGGGGAGGCGCTAATAGCTTGCTTTCTAAGGCAAGTCAAAGGTTTCCATGTTTGGGCGGAATCCTACCTTATCAACTCCCATAATTACGCGGTCAACGCCTTTGTTTCGCCTAGAATCAAGGATTTCCTCCTTGATTATCTCGGCTAGAAGCGAATCCTAGGCGGATTCAATCACCTTGAGGGCCTATAAATACCCCTCCATAGCCATTAACAAGGTACACACACTTTCTTGAGCCTCGTTACTCTGTCAATTTACTTTTTGACAATCACTCGATACTTACTCACGGGAGGGTTTCGCGAGGCCTTGCCTTGCTTCTTCTCAGTGTTCTTGTGATCTTAACGAGGCTCAAGGAGGTCGATTATAAGCCCAGATATCCTACCCATCTCAAGGACGGCCCAAGCTGTGCATTTTGCCACATCAAAGTCTAAGTGTTAAAGCCTTAAAGTTTAAATTTGAAATCATTTTAACTCTTAATGTGCTGCTTGGACACTTGTTATTAGAAGTGTCATAAATTTTTGTAGAGTTAGCGGAATCACATTCTGTTTGTTTTGTTAGAAATATAACTCTCAGAGATTTCCAATGGTATCTTATTTGTAATTTTTGGCCTCTTGGATCATTATCAGATTTAATTGGAAGTTGGCATAATTATGCTAAGTTCTTGGACAACATTGAGTTTTAACAATTTTTGCCATAGGTTTTTACCTATCAGATGATATTCTTTTTGGTCAATTTTGTTTCCCTAATTCAACCTTGGTATACCTAATTTATGTTAGGATTGAACCCTTGTAAAAATAGGTTGATTTGGAGAGAGTTTGGAGCTAGTTTTGAAAGCCAAAAATTGTGACTGTTCGGAAGTTGTTTTTGGACACATGTTAAAGTTTTGACAATAACTTGGGCTAGAGATACTGAAATCTTGATCTGTAAATTGGAATAGAAAGTAGACTCATAGACCTTTCCATGCATACATTATTTACATTTTTGGACCTGTGGTGTGGTTTTGGCTTTGGTTTGAAGTTGACTGCACTACTGTTTTGTTTCTGGGTTGAATCGATTTTTAGCCATTTTCACTCATTGTTTTGAGGTAGCAAATGATATCGGAATTGAGTGATTTCTTTTCCTACTTCTATACTTGTGTGTGTACTCTAACTTTGCTTTTCGTTGCAATTTAATTTGAGTTGATTTGAACTAAGTTTAAGATTTGGCTAACTAAGAGGGGGCTTAATGCAAATTGGTGATAGATAAGGGGTTTAGTAATCGAGTATATATACATCTCTTTTTTTAAGAGACTCATTCAGTCTTCTTCTTCAAACCAGCCGAGCTCTCCTCCTCCATGGTTGAGCAAGGGTTTCTCAAGGTGGCTTTTAAGCCATAACTTCTCTGTTTCTTAATCGAAAACTATTCCGATGATAGATTCGGGTTCGTAGCGGCGAGGGCTTCGCGGTGACGATTTAATTTTTTATTTTCGACAACATTTTCGGTGGTCAAAATGGTAAGCTATTATTTGTTTTTAAGTTGTTATTCCTGCTACGGATGAGTTATAGGATCGAACGAAACAGAAACAAATTGAAAGAATCGAATATATTATTTTTTGTGATTTGTTTGGTATAAATCAAATATATTTCATTGTAGTATGAATTGGTTGGTATTGTTGGTTTCCAATTGAACCTTAGACTTGTTAATATTATTTATTAGCTTGTCACTTACCGTTACAAATAACTTCACATTTAGCGGAATTTTTCTGATTAAACTTTAGTTGTCGAAATGACTCAACGGAGTCGATATAGGTTTATAATGACTTAAAATGAATTGGTATTGATCCCTACGAAGTTAGGGAATCTAGTGATCGCTATTGTGATCATTTGTATAGTTTCGAGTTAAGTCGTTTTGAAGCGTTCATGTGATCGAAATCGAGATTGATTGGTTTACCGGTTATTGGGTTGTATGTGTTATCGATTGAAGCATGTTTACCAAATTGTGCATTTGCCATGAGTCGGCCTCGCTACTTTCGAGACTTGACAAATTGTACGTAGGAAGTAGAACAGATGTGTTGCATTGCATTGAGTCCAGTTGACATGTTTGTCTCAAGGGATAAGTAATTCCATAACCGTAGCGTAGCGACGGTTGCGTGAAGGTTATGGATGATCTTATTGGCCTAGGCTTCACTTTCGACCGTAGTGAAGCACTGGTATCATGGTTGGTGCGTGTTTTCCCCGCCCATGGTCCCATACCTTATAAGACTACCAGAACTATCTGGGTTAGTCTAAAAAAAGGATTACCTTAGTATAACTATCGGATCACTGGATCCAAGGCAGTGTGAATACGAGGTAGAGTTGTATGAGATCTCAAGTCAAGGACTCGCTGACACTACAACTTGTTATGGATACTATTGGGTCCCTTAGGGTTCTATTGAAGGGTTAGACAAGCAACGACACCGAACTTGACTACATCAAATGATCAGAGCAAGCAGAGACTGTTCCATACTGATATCCTGTTATTTTTTTAGCTATGTTAAACAATATGGATAAGTATGCCTTACTTGTTAAAGATTTTAAGTGTGCAACTATTGTTCTGTTGATTGGTTTTGGCTTGGTTTTGTTACAAGTATATCGATACTTATATATTGCAGTGATGATATGAACTGTGCATATACCAAGCCATGTAGTTGCATCGTAGTAGCTTACTGAGTTTATTCATAAACTCACTTCGTGTTATTTTGTTTTCCTTAGACTCCAGCCAGGCAGGACGATCGTGAGGATGCCGTGAGCTCGAGTGGGGGTTAACAGCAGGTGGTATTTTGTTTAGCAGCCTTGGTGGTTAACACTGTTTTATATTTTGGTAAGGACTGACTTTTGTTGTATAAACAACATCTCATGGGTGGTGTGTGGCCACTTGGTCTATTTGATGTTGGCTTCTGCTTTGTAAATATTCTTTTAATGCCAACTTGTTATAAGTTGTGCTTGTATATGTTTGTTGGTTGATCTAGTAGTAGATCTTGTATGTTAATGATTAGCTGGTGGCCTTTGAGCCGTTGATATTTGTTTCCCTAATTGTTTGTCTCCGGCATGTTGTAGCCGTCGAGGAGTTATATTTTAAAACAAGCTTGAGACTCATATTTCGTGGTGAGCTCCTTATTTGTGGTGCAGCAGGTTCTATTCCAAAAAAAAAAATACCCATTTTGGGGGTGTATTTGTTGTTGTTATTTGTAGTTTAGTACACCGACTTGTAATTCCAGGTAGGAATTAAGGTTAGGGGGTTATAGATCTTCATGAAGACTTTTATCCAACAGTTCACAAAATCTTGATGCATTGAAGACCAAACGCTCCAACGATTATAAATCTACTCAAAGTCTCAATGGTTCCATTGTCTCTCTGCCTATAAACAAAACCTCTCACCCCTCTTGTAGTGTGTACAAGTGTGCGTGAGTGTTCATACTTTTAAGCATAAGCTCAAGAACACCAAATAGTGGGAAAACACAAGTGTTAGAACTAACACTTTGTGTGAGAAAAGGAAAGATAACATAAATTCACAAGGCAAGAAGCTTTGCTTAGTGAAGAACTCACTTCTTGATTTGAGTTCTTTCTTCCTTCGAAAGACTTAGTCTCTACTACTCATAGACTCCAAATTTACAGTTAGAGATTAAGCACTCAAGCATGAAGTTGAACATAAAACCCACTTGAAGATGTCTGAGGAATATCACGAGCTGATAATACACATTGCATTCAAACCAGGAGACTTGTATTCCATTGCAAAGGCTATCAGTTGTGCAATAACGAGTCGTCACAATTGGTCGAGTGCTAGTCACTCAATTGTTCAATTACTAGCTAATTGAACAACTCATAATATGCTTTTCTTACATCATCCTTCTCAGCACTGCCATCCCACTACCTAAGGTATTTGGGATTGCTAAAGAGATGGTGTTAGTCCCAAAGGGCACAATAATAAGCTAGGAGGGGGGGGGTGAATAGCTTATTAAACACTTAAAACTTTTTGTATAAATTCCTAAAACAAGCACTTGCAATCTATTGAAAAGATTGAAGTAGCGGAAGTCTTGTAAGGAAGACAGATCAAGTCTACCGGTGAAGCACTACCTGTAGGCTTTAGCTGATTACTTAAGTTTGTTGCTAAAGGAATAAGTTAAGAGATATAAAACAACATAAAGCAGTAATTACGAGTAAATAAATAACACATATATTTTGAGATGGTTCGCACTATAAAGAGTCCTACGTCCACCACCAAGGCAGTCAACCTTGGATTTAAATGTGCACTATGTTTTCCACTAGTTCTATTATAAAATATATCCAATGGATCGTGTACAAAATATTTGACTTGTGTTTGGTGGGGAATTGAATATCTGGACAAAACAGAATATTCAATCGTGCAGAAGAATAGAAGAAGGAACAACAATAAGAAGCCAATGATTAAAGGTAGATGCAGATCTTCTTGTTGTTGTTGAGGACTTTGTTGATCAGTTTATGATCTCTTAAATGCACTAAGTATATAAAGTTTGATGTTGTTGGGAAGACTCAGAGCATTGTTTTCTTCTGTCTTTAATGACAGTATTTATAGCAGGGGCATTCTTGAAATCGTTTTGGAGAAGACGAAGTGAGTAACAACTCTATTATGTTGAATGCATTAAATGCCTGGAGCTGTTTGTTGACTTCTTCTTCAACTGATACTGAGCAGGGAATGGTGAAGAGTTATTGCAGCAACTAGCAGGTGAGCGACAATCAGAGTTGCAGACTTGCAGTAGTTAGTACAGTCTGTATGTGTCAGTCTGTTCACCTGCTCTGTCACTTTTCAGGAGGCGAAAGTCTTCATACTTTTTCGGAAAAGCTAGAGGAACGTGTCTGAGAAGTCAATGTTGATCTAGAGATGATTTAATTCAAATTCAAACTAATTTAAGCTTGAATTAAATAATCCACTTGAGCTTTGAAGTCTGGAAGTCTTGGACACGTCATGTTGATCGAGTGCAGACAAGGTCTTCCGCTAGAGGCTGCTTGAACTTGAAGTCTTCCGGTGAAGCCTTCAGTCGAAGTCTTCCGCTGAACCTGTGAAGTCTAGAAAACTATTCTAAGGCAAAGTTCTATACATAATTGCCACACTAACTAATACGCAGCCTAATTAGCCACTAAGCATAAAGCCTAATGTAATGAATGAACAAATGCAAATTAAGATACAATGAGAAACAACAGCTGGAATTAGTATATATCTTCAATTCCCTTTCCCATGGCTTCCTTTCCATGAAAATTTGTAGGGTAGCTATGCAACGACCCCGATCCCGGGAACAAACAAGACTGGGATCAGGGTCGTTACAAATGGTATCAGAGCAGACAATCCTTGGATGTGAGTTGGGTTTCGCTTCGCTGGTAGGAATTTTGAGGATATAGTATATTGAACTTTCTTTGTGATATTGAGATTCAGAGAGTAGATAAGTTTGAATTCGGGAACAAATTCTTTTTAAGGAGGAAAGGGTGTAAAGCCCCAATATTTTATTTATTTGGATATTTATAAATAAATGGTTTCAATACAATTGTTAAATATTTGACTAGCTAATATTTGTTAACTCGCTTTTAAAATATATGTATGTTTATATTATTAATTAAATGAAAGTATTAGTACATGTTTTATTTTATTATAATGAATTTTGTATTATACATATTTAATGAGAGAAACTTAGTTAGAAAGTATTGTAGTGGGACAGGTTAATAGGATGACTTGTTTGTTGTTTTGAAGGCATCTGTTGTTATTCACACACACACACACACACACACACACACACACACACACACACACACACATATATATATATATATATATATATATATATATATAAAAGCTAGGTAGTCTAAAAGAGGAAAGATTCCGCCAAAATGTATTTGCTAAAAAAAGAAAGTCATCTTTGAGTATTATTCTATAGTAGTTAATATGCACTGAGAATACAAATCTGGTTAACTGATTGCACAACTCTCAAGATTTATTGAAAATGTACAAATAAGCACATGTGGTAGAAAGTACCGAATTTCTATATAGTAGTATTTAATAGGAGTAGTCACACATTGAAAATCTGTAAATACAAATAACTTTTGGTGCACATTTAATTTACTGATTAATTAAAATGAGGAAATAACATTGGAATAAGAACAAATATGCTATAAAAATCATGTTCATTGAATACACGTGATTACAAAATAAAATATAACCATAATTAATTATAAACAGCATGCTATGGAAATCTTCATATATGACTTGTCTGTATTTGAAACTATTATGTCTCTTTCATCGTCTTCGATATATAATATCAAAACAAAATTTATTTTTACAAATAACCACAATTAATTATAACTTATTGGTAAATCATATGAATATATACGATTAAATCGTAGTAATAGATATCAACCATAAATTATAAATATTTAATAAATCTATATGTTATATAGAAAAGAATATACATCTGAATTACTATTTATACTACTTAAGATCCTAAATTTTAATAACAAAAAATATTAATTATTAAACTCCAGAAAATTATGAACGAGAGAATGACTTGAACAATTCATAAAATAATGGATTAAATGATAACAATTATACACTGATAATTGAGTGAGCTGGGTCGAAATGGATCGTGTCCCATTATAATCCAAAATTAAATGGATTGACCCGTTTTAACCCATATTTTCTGCCAAGAAACCTATACTTATATAGCAAAAATATGGGTAACGGGCCTGACCCGCAATTTTTTTTGAGTCGAAATGGGTAACCGGTTTCGACCTAAAAAAATTAACGTGTCATGTTGAGTCCGATAATTTTCAAGCCGGATTGGGTGGGTTAACGGGTTTTGGGTTGTAATTGTCAGACCTAATTATATCGATATAATATGTTCCCTTTATCATGTTTTTTCTTTATTTTTCAATTTTATTTATAATCTTCATTTTATTTGAGTATAATTTAATTAAAAGAGATATATGCACGTGCGTTTAACGCACGGGTGTAAAACTAGTTTCTAGTAATGTTGGCCAAGCTAGTGTGATTCAACCATTTTTGGTATTTATTGTAAGAAGGTATTGACTTTTGTGTGTGTTTAATTACCATACATCAGAATGTATACATTGTCGAAGAGATATGTAAGATCCCGAACCTTCGTGTATTTGACTTTCTCGTGTTGTATGCTTTGTTGTTAATGCGTCGAGTGTTTATCTTAACATGATAGCACCTAAATAAGTCTCATTAGAGTCTTAGTACCTTGCATATAAGATTTACAATGTTCATCTTAGTTGTTGTATGCTTGGTTGAGAGTTTAGAAGCATTGTTGCTTCGTTTGAGCCTTAAGGTTTCTCGGGATTGTCTTCGTTGCTTGCATTGTTTGTGCTTTAAACTTGCGAGAAGTTCATTTAAGTTCTAAACCAAGTGTACTAGTATTTCCCATGCTTGCATAATCATTGTTCATAGACTTGTTGCATTTGGAAATAAGATGACCAACATATTACTTCACAGATTCAGTCCGATTTTGGGCAAACTTAGGGAAAATTCTGGTACCAATCTACTGAAGAGAATTTTCTAAAAATTTAGTATGTTTTACCTACATATGTTAAGATACTCCCTGTAAAATATGGTATTTTTCCAAGGTGTATAAGTACCTCATTTAGGTCTTGACTTACGGCTGTGCCAGAATTCTGTTTTCAGGAAATCAGCTTCTGTACTTGAACTTGTAGTAGCCATATTTTGATGAATATAAGTCCAAATTGAGTAATTTAAAAAGCTAAACTATAGTTTAAAGAGTCTAGTTTCACAAAAATCAATAATCACCTCATTTGGAGGTGTGAGCTATTTATGGTCGATTTTACAAGATCGACTGTCCAGTAACAACAATCTGGAAATTGGGCAGTTTTCAGCCTTTGGTCATTTCTTGGGTGGTTTTGGCTATTGACCACCAAGCCCCTTGGCCCTTGGACGTCTTGTGGGTGTCAAGCCCCCTTCGTTGACTCTCGTACAACCCTTCTAAGCCCTTGGATCAACCCTTATCAAAGGCTTACATTCCTTAGCCAATTAGAAGGCTTATAACCCCCTTCACTTGGATGGTGGCCTTCTTGGGAGGTATAAAACCATTTCTTCAGCCCTTTGCAGCCATTGGTGACCCTCCCAAGCTCCATTTGCAGAGAGTGACCACCATTTTCGTCCATGAAGAGAACCCCAACTTGAGGGACCATTTGCCGGAGTTCCGGTGGTCCGATCGGCGATCCGGGACCGCCAAATCGAAGGCCTTGCCCTCCTCTACAACAATCCTTGCTTTGATCATCCATTCATCCATTAATCTTAGGACTAAGGTACGTTGAGAAATCCCTGAAATTTTCATGTTCAATAAAATGACATGACCCCTTCATTATAGTTGCTCTATTGATGATTATGAACATCTTTTGTGAAGACAAATCCTCCAATTCAACCTTTGAAACATGTGTAGGATTTTATGAATTCTCTATGAAGTTGTGATTTTGACATTTTATAAAGCATGAATGCTGTTTATAATGAGCTTAGGAATAACTCTTGTGAAGGAATATGTTTCAATTCAAGGTTTAACAAAATCTCCGATTCTAGGGTTTGAAACTCGGGATTGTGTTTAAGGCTAGTTTAAGATCATGAACGGCCTAGTTATTGAGTTCTAAATGAAAGGAGAACTTAGGAAAGGGCAATGTAATGCATATATTATCAATGCTCTATTTGGTTGAATTTTAGTAAAACTCACCGGAGTTGAGATTAGGGAGTTATTGAACAATACCGACTCCACATTCAATCCCTACGATGTTTGTAGTGCGTTAGACTAATATATTAGCCTACGTGACTTTGGGATGGATTGAAGGGCATGTTTGATATGAGTGATTATAAGACTCAATCGAGTTCTTATGTGGTTTACGTGATTGAATAGAGTGAACAACTTGACACTTATGATTTAGAGACTCAAATGAGCTCCTATTATGGTTTTGTGATTACGGTAACAATGTGCATAATCGTATGAGTTTAGTAGGTCATTATATCTACTTGAGAATTAGCAAGTAAACATCTACTTGTGCATTGCATATAAGTCCAGCTGGCATTACTTGAGTTTTCTTGATGATGGTGGGACGATGCATTGCCTTCATGAATTATGGGATTCGTGATTGTAATGTATCGCCGCATCGATTCGGTTTCACACACACCTCCACCGCTAGCTACTGGGGAAGTAGCCCCTTTGTCGTAACCAATTGAGCAATTGACTAGTGCTATTTTCCTGAGTAGAGAACTCAGACCCGAGAAGAGAGCTCGGTACTTTGATACCTGAACACGGGTATCATTGGCACGATATGATTAATAGTTGTGATTGCAGGAGCAATACGACGACAGTGATTTGGTATCTTCTCTATCCCTTATATGGCCTCCTATGGGCACTTATGTGACAACAAAGTGCTAGTTGAACATGAGATCTTATTGACCATGTTTGTATTGGCTGATGTTATATGAGAGATTTGATATATGTATATATAGATATATGCATACTTGTATATGAGATATATATATGAAAGACTTGATGTGTATATATATAGATATGCACACTTATGCATGATGATTTTATGGGAGATTTGATATGTATATTTAGAGATATACATACTGATATAGGTGTATATATATAAACATGCACCCTTACACGTGGTAACAGTGTGAATAGCTTGATTCATATATATAATGATGTGTATATGATCGATGTCTTATTTTAATTATTTTCCTTGCAAGTGGACAAGACTATTGTAGAATAGTTTTGGGAAGCAAGGGTCGAACCACAGAGATTTGGATTTGATTATAGTAAATTAAACTAATCTATTAAAATAAAGCAATTAATAACTAATGGGGTTTTTGGTTTTTTTTATATATTAAATTAACTAGAAAGCAATAAAATAACCTAATTAACAAAGCATGTAAATATGAGATAAATCAAAGATTTGTAAATCGCCTAGGAATTAGGATTCACTTGTATCTATTCTATTGTTTAATTCAAAATAATTATCATTCAATTTCTTGGGTTCGTTCACAAAAGATAGATATAGACTGTTAAACAATTGGTTCAGCCTCCATCCCCGCAAAATTCATCCATTCCATATCCTAAGCACAGGAATTGTCAATCTAGCTGTCACCTAGATTTATGATCTATCTGTCACCTAGATCATGTAAGAACCTGGTCCTAACTTATCACTCTCGTGCATCGATAGGTCCAATTTATTGTGATGGTGAGCCAGTGTACGACATATGCACTCGGTCATGCAGTTATCCGCACCTCTAAGCCTTTATTATTTGCGATTACATTCATTTGTTCAAAGCAAAATAATATAGGGGTTGATAAACAACACAATCAACAAGCATTGAATAGACATATATATAAGAATCAAAACATAAATTCGATACAAGTTACCTCCCACCTCCTAGATTATGGATGATTTAGTTCATCATAGACGATGAACAGCACATGGAGATGATGGGAGACATGATTTGATCTTCAATACTTGAAATTACAAAACCTAACTATGTTATACAATCTAAAACTACCTAAAATCTATGTAAAGAGAGCTTCCAGCCGTCCTCCTTATGCTTAGGCTCGGCATCTGACTTCTATATATACTCGGGAGTTGTGATTGGATCGAATGACTGTGTGAAAATCCGAAAATCAAGCATTTCGCCTTACCTTGCGGTCGCAGGTGCCGGATACTCTTGCCCGCAGGTCTCCAGTGGGTGGCTTTTGATTTCTTTGATTGCTTGGCTTCGAGGACCGTATGCCTACCTTGCGGTCGCAGAACGAGGCACCTGCGTCCGCAAGGTGTCCGTTGTGCATCTTTATTTTTCTTCAATTTTTCTCTTCCTTGTAATTTGCACTTAAAACCACGGAGTTTCGCGTATTTTCACAATAATCCGAAACTTACAAAACTCACCGAAAACATATATTAGTACTCAAAAGACTCGTGAAATAGCATAATTTAAGTCATAGAAGTATATAAAATCGACGTATAAAATACATCGATCAAATACCCCCAAACTTGAACTTTGCTCGTCCACGAGTAAACAAATAAACTTATAAATACAAAAGCATATAAATAACAAAATTAAAATCTTTTTGTGAGGGTGACACTATTTACACTCCTCTATAAACCCACAAACTCAAGGAGACTCTTTCGAGTGACTCGACTATGCAGATAAATACAAAAACAGATAAATATTAAACTAAAATAAAACTACAAATAAAACATAATTAAAACATAAAATCTTTTTGGTTTCATCCTCAAGTTATAAGTGTATGGCATGCATGTAATCTCAGTTTGGTGCTCACCACATATATGCAGGCTTAGTCATATAAAACCAACTAGTCTTTTCTTAATACTGCTACTACTTTTAATTTCTCCGTGTGTGTGTGATCACCAGTCTTAAAGAATATCTTAACTAAAACAGTTTTATTGAGCTAAACACCACATTCATATGAAAATCACAGTTTAATAGAAAATCATGCATTAAGAAGTATGAGATCTACCATCCAAACCCGGTCGATTCATGCGAAAGGTCTCAAGGATTCAAAAGATTTATACATCCATCCCATGCACTTCTATGTATGACATACAATGCTCTCCTATCCCAATGACTTGTAATAGCTAAGATTATGCTAACACAATGAGCTTTAAGGTGAATAATAATGATTATGAAGTGTGTGATCAATTTCATGTTACTCACTTGACAGTAAAAACAACATAAGCATTGGCAAGAAGATCATTAGGACTTTATAAGCTTGTAATGTAAGGCCAAGGTGTTGGGGGATATGAAGGAAAGGAATTGGAATTCAAAGTGAGAGAGTAAGACTACCCTTTATCCCTCATACTTCCAAGCAAAAGGAAGTTTTCCCTATTTAGGCTAGGACCTGCAAAGACCACAAGTGGAGGGGTGCTTTGTGTTACTTTTCACTTTTCTTCTTCCCCCAAACTTGTTTTGGGCAATATATTCTTCTAAAAATATCATCATTCTAATCAGCAGAATTTTTCTAACATATTTTCTCTTGAAAGCTATGCTTTCATTTGAATCTTTTGTTTATCCTCTTCTTCTTCCGTTTCATTTTTCGTCGACACATGATTTTTTTTTTTTTACGACGGAAAGAAGAAGCCTTCTGAAAAATAGCCTAACTGAAAAGAAGTGGTCCTCCTAGAATCAATTTCCCACCCAATCCTACTCTCTCAAAGGGTAGGCTAAAAGTGTATAGGCTTTTAGGGTTAAGTTAATGTGGGTAATAGAAACGATGGCGAATGGGGGTTTAAATAGTGTGCTTAGCACACTCCATTCTTTTTCATTAGGCTCAAAGGGGACACTAGGGATATATTTAGTATAGGTTAGGGAATATTTAGGCTCTAACGATCCAAAGATGGCCTAAGTCATTTCTTAATGCCAAATGCTCACATAGTATTTAAAGCAAGTAAGACAACACAAAATATCATATCAACTATGGGAATTGGGTTGAGTGTTTAGCATCACTGGATTTCACATAAGCATTCGCTAAGACAGATGGTAGGGACAATTGAGACTAACATGCAGACACGGTTCGAAAGTGTGCTTGAGATATATAAATGAGAAAAATCCAAGGATCTAACTAACATGCAATTGACCCTAAGTTACAATTTAATGCAACAATCATGTTCGAATGGCTATGCATCATATTCTTGTGCATATCTTGTTGAAGTGAAATAGGTGTTATAAACTTTATAAAACTATTCTAATCAATCCATAGTTATGACTGGTGTGAGTGCATGAAGAATTTGGAGAAAAGTAAAAGTTTCGCAAAATTAAGTAAATTCCAGGGGGATCTATGGACTAACTATGCAGTTCATTGCACTAATCTCCTCATGGACTACGACTAGCATTACCACACCTAAACTCGAGGATGAATATTTTGAAATTTTTTTTTTAATATATTTTTTTAAGAAATTGGGAAATTTGGAGGTGATGACGATGACACAATTGATGATGGGTCCCCATAAGAGGAACCCACGAGTATCCAATGTGAGTGTATTCTGGTCAATGCAACACCTCCAAAAATCAGAAAAAAATAAAAACAGGATAAATAGGGTGAAGAGTTAAATGGTCATCATATAAAGAAATTTTTCTTCACCCTAACGACATAGCCCAACTCCATTCCTCGTTAGGCTAGGACCTGCTAAGACTTAAAGTTTTAAATCCCCCCCCCAAACTTAAGTTCTATTTTGTCCTCAAAATAGAGGAACATATGAGAGGATTGATGGGGTAGGACAAATATAAAAAGGACGTAGCGGGTCCACCTAACGAACGAGGACGAAAACTTGGGCCTCGACTCAAGGTGAGTCGGGAGATAACGAATGAGGAACGAAACTTCGGGGATCGTGCACGGTGGCACCCATAGTAATTTGAGACATTATGTCCCACGGTGTTAACCCAGTAGAAAAATTTCACTGGCTCAGTACGCATTTGCCAAGCCAACCGGCGACTCACCATATCGGTTTGGAGGACGCCTTCCTCCAACCTGCTTGGAGATCCCAACGAGCGGGTCCTCTTCCTCTTCTCGGTTCCTCCTCTTGAGGAACCCTCACTCTACCGGCCGGTGGTGTTCAAACAAAATGGCCCTAGTTATGACGGACCAGCCTTCCTCTCCGCGTGTTTGGGCATTCTCACGTTGCCCCTACTACAAGTCGGTAATCAAATGCGAACGCGAACCCCGCATTCGCCCTACCTCTAATAAGGGTCTTGATTTGGCCGTTGATCAAACGGCCAACATCAATAGACCCACCACCATAATGGTGTAGGTCAAGACCCTCTCCCAATTCACCGTGTTTTGGTGACTTGAGGGCATGAGACGTCCGCAAACAAATTTATACACGGGCTTGGCCGTGTCTTGAAGGAAGGACTCTCTCATGGTGCGTGGTCCAAATGGTGGGTTACGCTATAGGACCACTCCACACCGTGGGAGAGCAATGACAACATTCACCACCTCGACAGTGGATACGGGGGTTGAGGTGTGTGTAAAGTCATCGGCACCAACCGCAGTTGGAGGTGCCGAAATAGGTGTTAATGCTTAGGGGCGAAAAAATTGACTACGATGTCCCTAACATTAACGGTGTCTAAGCCACAGCCATCCATGCCAATGTTGCCATTGGCGTAGAATTCTCGGACAATGGGGACTACGGCCTTAGCGGAGAATCTAACAAACGTTCCCACCTACGAGCCATCGAACAGACGGAGACCAAAGTCTTCACCTTAAATCCCTTCGGCACCAAAGACTT
Source organism: Codonopsis lanceolata (assembly GCA_013146195.2). NCBI lineage: Eukaryota > Viridiplantae > Streptophyta > Magnoliopsida > Asterales > Campanulaceae > Codonopsis > Codonopsis lanceolata. The sequence continues at coordinate 18,997 of JABEVN020002229.1, forward strand.
GGAGAGCTTGGTAGTGTACTTTCGATGCTCAGAGGACACTAAGCGGGTGATGTCAAAATTGTGTTCTTCCTCCGGGGCCGGAGGATGAAGAGTATTTCTACGCTTTCTAAACATTTTGTTTGATATAAAATTTTAAAAACTAAAAGTTTAACAATTAAAATTGTGTTTTAAAATTTAAAAATAAAAATTTATTCTAAAGCATGCAAAAATTATATCTACGTTAAAAATATCTAACACCCTAGCATGCAAATATTTTACGTAAGAAATTAAAGAGGGTGTTAGGGTTACTTGATTTGCGACCTTAATCGAGTAAATTGAATGGAGCTTTTGACTTTCAATGGCAACAATGGAAGTTCTTCCTTCTCTTTCTTCAAAATCTTCACTTGGGAAGTGCAATGGTGGATGAGTGGATGAGGGAGATGAAGAGTTTGAGGGAGAGAGAGAGAGTATCTTGGAGATTAGTGCCGAATTTTTGAGGATCTTGCCGGAATTTGAAGGCTCCGCCGCCGCTTTGAAGGAGGAAGAGAAGTTTACGTGAAATTTCGGAAGAAAACCCGACAATTTATAAAGGAACCTTGCGGTCGCAATGCCGCCACACACTTTAACGTCCGAGGTAGGCAAAAACCAGATTGTTTGTGCATTCCCATGGCCGACGTGGATTCATGGATTCGCATTTATCGGGGACCTTGCGGTCGCAAGGTCCTCCACACTTGCGCCGCAAGGTGGGCGTGATTTCCTTCTTGTTTTTCTTTTTCTTTTCAACAGTTTGCAGTTTAGCCCTTCCGTTAACTTCCGTTATGTCTTGGATATTTCTTGTATGCAAAATCTAAACAAAAATTCTAAACTAAAAATTATTAGTAACATATAAATACAACACTAAGATGTTTTTCTCCCCCAAACTTGAATTTTGGCATATTTAATTAGAAATTAAATGTCCAAAAATAAAATTTAACGGAGAAAAGCATATTTAAACTAACTAAATAACAAATAACTTTCAAAATAGTGGGTTGCCTCCCACTTAGCGCCTTTGTTTAACGTTTGGCTTTGGCTCGACCAAAGCCAAGCCTAATCTCTTGGTGGTTCATTGTCGGCCAAGCGGATTAATTCAATTGTTCGTTCAAGCGACATTGGCTCAAAATATGGCTTGAGTCGGTGTCCATTCACTTTAAACACTTCATTATTTTTGGGGTTTTGTATATCAACCATGAGGATAAATTAGTACTATTCTAAAAGGACGGACCATTTGATTTTAACTTTCCTGGGAATAACCTTAACCTAGAGTTAAACAATAATACTTTCATACCTGGATGAAGCATTTTGTTGGCTAATCCCATGTCATGATACTTTTTGGTCTTTTCTTTATACGTCTTCGCATTCTCATACGAATTAAGTCTATGTTCTTCTAACTCATTTAACTGAAATAATCTTTCTTCTCCGGCCAATGTTAAATCTAAATTTAATTCTTTAATCGCACCCATAGGCTTTATGCTCAATTTCAAGCGGTAAATGGCAAGCTTTGCCATATACCATTCTATATGGACTCATTCATGGGTGTCTTAAAAGCGATTCGGTATGCCCATAAAGCATCCTTGAGTTTAGATTCCCAATCTTTGATTAGGCCTAATGTCTTTTCTAACACTGCTTTTATTTGCCTATTGCTTACTTCTACTTGTCCGGATGTTTGTGGATGATAAGGTGTAGCTAACTTGTGAGTTACACCATGCTTTCTAAGAACATTATTTAACAACTTATTGGTAAAATGAGTTCCTTGGTCACTTATTATGGCCTTAGGGACTCCATATCTAGCAAATAAATCTTCTACAAATTTGACTCTTGTTTTTCCATCATTAGTCTTGGTTGCTACAGCTTCTATCCATTTAGAAACATAATCAAGTGCTACTAGAATATATTCGCAATTATTGGACACAGGGAAGGGACCCATAAAATCAATACCCCAAACGTCAAAAATTTCAACTACTAAATTAACATGTAAGGGCATCTCGTTTCTCTTTCCTATACCACCTGTTCTTTGACATTTGTCGCATGTTACGTAAAAAGCAGGTTCACAATCTCTAAAAAGCAGGTAGGCCAATACGGACACTGATGGGTGCAAAATTTTACGAGTAGTTTTATTACCACTAAAATGACCACCACAAGAATATCCATGGCAAAATTCCATGATACCTTGTTGGTCTTTTTCTGGAATACATCTTCTTATTAAAGAATCAGAACAAATTTTGTATAAATGAGGAGCTTCCCAAAATAATTTTTAGTTTCCGCTAAAAATTTCTTCTTTTCGTAATGATCAAAATCCGGATTAATGATATCGCACACATAGTAGTTGACAAAATCAACATACCAAGGGTCGAATCTTTAATGGCTAGAGTTGTTCATCAGAAAATTGTCATTTATGGGGATTGTGATCATCAAGAAATTGACGCTCGCCACAAATGGTCCGCTACAACATTCTCGCTCCCTTTTTATCCTTGATTGTTATGTCAAATTCTTGTAACAATAACATCCATCTAATTAATCTTGGTTTAGCATCCTTTTACTTAACAAATATTTTAATGCATGATCGAAAAATTATCACCTTTGATCCTAGAAAATATGATCTAAATTTTTCTAAAGCATATACTACACGCTTAAAAATTCCTTTTCGTGAGTGGTATAATTCAATTGAGCATCATTTAGTTCTACTAGCATAATGGATCACATGAGGCTTTCTATCTACCCTTTGTCCTAACACGGCTCCAATTGCAAAACTGATGCATCACACATGATTTCAAAAGGAAGTGACCAATCGTATTTGATAAAATTGTGGGCAAGAGTTAACTTTTCTTTTAATAAATTAAAAGCTTCTAAACATTCTTTATCAAAAAATAAACTCTGTATCTTTTGCTAGCAAATTACATAGAGGTTTGATTTTGGAAAAGTCTTTTATAAATCTTCGATAGAAACCAGCATGACCAAGAAAACTTGAACTCCTTTAACTGAAGTGGGAGGGGTAGTTGTGAAATAACTTCAATTTTAGCTTTGTCAACTTCAATGTCTTTATTTGAGACAACATGCCCTAAGACAATTCCATGTTTTACCATGTGCATTGTATGCTTGTCTTCTTACTTTCTTGGTTGAATTGTGAG
>JABEVN020002230.1:0-22134 GCA_013146195.2 Codonopsis lanceolata
AATGGATAGAAGAGCAACTAAAACTAATGATGGTAAAACAGTAGTCAAATTTGTTGAAGATTTATTTGTTAGATATGAACTCCTGGCCATAATAAGTGACTGGGGAACTCATTTTACCAATAAGTTGTTAAACAGTGTTCTTAGAAAGCATGGTGTAACTCACAAATTAGCTACACCTTATCATCCACGAACTGACGTAGAAGTAAGCAAGCAATAGGCGCATAAAAGCGGTGTTAGAAAAACCGTTAGGCCTAATCGTGAAAGATTGGGAATCTAAACTCAAGGATGCTTTATGGGCATACCGAATTGCTTTTAAGACACCCATAGGAATGAGTCCATATAGGATGGTATATGGTAAAGCTTGCCATTTACCGTGGAAATTGAGCACAAAGTCTATTGGGCAATTAAAGAATTGAATTTAGATTTGACATTAGTCGGAGAAGAAAGATTGTTCCAGTAAATGAATTAGAAGAACATAGACTCAATTGCACTGGAATGCAAAAACTTATAAAAGAAAAGACCAAAAAGTATCATGACATGGGATTAGCTAACAAAATGCTTCATCCGTATGAAAGTATTATTGTTTAACTCTAGGTTAAGGTTATTCCTGTGTGTTAAAATCCAAATGGTTCTGTCCTTTTAGGATAGTACTAATTTATCCTCATGGGGCTGTTGATATACAAAACCCCAAAAATAATGAAGTGTTTAAAGTGAATGGACACCGACTCAAGCCGTATTTTGAGCCAATGTCAGTTGAACGAACAATTGAATTAATCCGTTTGTCGACAATGAACCACCAAGAGACTAGGCTTGCGCTTGGTCGAGCCAAAAAGACAAAAGTGGGAGGCAACCCACTAATTTGAAAGTTATTTGTTTACTAGTTTTTAGATATGTTTTCTCCGTTAAATTTATTCTTGGACATTTAATTTTAAATTAAATATGCAAAAATTTAAGTTTGGGGGAGAAAACATCTTAGTATTGTATTTATATGTTGCTAATAATTTTAGTTTAGAATTTTGTTTAGATTTTTCATACAGAATTATCAAAGACATAACGGAAGTAAACTAAAGGGCTAAACCGAAACTATTGAAAAGTCGGAAAAGAAAAACAGAGTGGAAGTTTCCCACCTTGCGACGCAGGTGTAATCCTTTAACGCAAGGTCCCCATGAATGCTAATCTGGCAGTAAAGTGTCGACATGGGGAATGAATGAAGGAATAATCAAACGTTTGATCGACCACCTTCGGACGCAGTGTGGCGACCTTGCGACCGCAAGGTCCCATTATTTAAGGCCGCCTAAGCCATCTCACTAAAAACACATAAATCTTCACTCTCTCAAAGAAGAAAGGAAGTCTTCAAATTCTCCAAGAACTCCGGCAGATCTTCAAAAATTCCGGCTTTAATTCCAAGATATTCTCTCTCTCTCTCCCTCAAACTCTTCATCTCCCTCACTCATCTCCCATTAAACCCCACAAATTGAAGATTTTGAAGAAGAAAAAGAAGAGAACCACCATTGTTGCCGTTGAAGATCAAGCTCCACTCGCTCATTCACTCGTATCAAAGCCGCAAACAAGTACTCCTAACACCTCTATTTAATTTTGTACGTGAAATATTTGCATGCTAGGGTGTTAGATATTTTTAACGTAGATAATTTTTGCATGCCTTAGATTAAAGTTTTAATTTTAAAATTTTAAAACACATTTTTAATTGTTAACTTTTTAGTTTTTAAAATTTTATTTCAAACAAAATGTTTAGAAAGCGAAGAAATACCGGCTTCACCGGCCCGTGAGGAAGAACATAATTTTGACATCACCTCAAGTTGCTGTTCTATTTAAGCATCGAAGTACACCAACAAACTCTCCAAGTCCTTGGTCCCCGAAAGGGGATTCAAGGCTGAAGATTTTGGCTCCCGTCCTGTTCGATGGCTCGTAGGTGGGGGTCATAGATTCTCCGCCTAGGGACGCCATAGTCCCTATTGTCCGAGAATTCTACGCCAATGGCTATTGGCATGGATGGCATGTGCTTAGACACCTAATGTTAGGAATAAGGTAGTTAATTTCATCCGAAAGCATTAACATGTATTTCGCACCTCCAACTTTGCGGTGGTGCCGATAATTTTAGCACACACCTCCACCCCCGTATCTCTGCCGAGGTGGTAAATGCCGCTGCTCTCCCTAGTGTGGAGTGGTCCTATAGCCGCCAACCACCATATGGACCTCGCACTGAGAGAGTCCTTCTTCAAGACACGAGCCAAGCCCGTATAAATTTGTGTTGGTCGTCTCATGCCCTCAAGTCACCAAAAACACGGTGAATTGGGAGAGGGCCGCCTCGACCTACACCATCATGACCATGGGTCTATTGATGGCCGCTTGATCAACGGCCAAATCAAGACCCTAATTAGAGGTAGGACGAATGCGGGGTTCGCTGCTCTCGCATTTGATCACGTGAATTTCTGTGTAGGGGCAACGTGAGAATGCCCAAACACGCCGAGAGGTCAAGGTCAGGTCCTGGTCATTACTAGGGCCATTTTGTTTGAACATCACCCAAGCCGGAGTGAGGGTTCCTCAAGAGGAACCCGGAAGAAGAAGAGGACCCGCTCAAGTTGGGATCTTCCAACAAAGTTGGAGGCGCCTATCCTCCAACCGAGATATGGTGAGTCGGCCAGCTGGCATTTGATGCGTCAACCTTTTTCTACCGGTTAACATCGCGGGACATAATGTTCAAATCATTATGGGACGTGATCGTGACTAATTCCCGAACCCGAACTCCAATGCGAAGCCTGTCGCCAAGACAAGCTAAAGGACGACAAGCACCGCTGCGTAGTAGTGCGAGTCCGTAGTCGAACCAACAAACACTAAACAGAATGAAAAGCCATAACGGCAAAACCGACAACCAAAAACTAAAATCATGAAGCAAATCATAAGTGGGACCAAAGCCTATAATTATAAACTAAGGAATACAAGGCCGAGAGACGACTATCTCGACAAATTCTATTTATCGGCGTGACGCAACATTGCAAGCACGGATAACAAACCATCGGCAACCTAAGGCCGGCTAAGCAACAAGGACCCAACCTGATAAACAACAACTCAACGGCTATAACATACCGGAGGAACAAATCAACTTTAAGAACAAGATATTCAAATCCTAACAACTAAACCCAAGTCTCACGACTCATGTCGTCGGAGATGACAATGCCAACAATAATAGAGTGAGTGAGCTAAGCATACTCGAAATAACAAGGGAATAACTTCCAAAAGATACAACAGCTCGACCAAGCAAGTCGGCTTCCAAAATAATACAATAACAAAATACTAACATAATCTACCCAAGTAAAGTCTACATAACTTTACATTCGTGTCTCACAAATACATAATAACAATAATAATAATAAATCCAAGCTTAAAGCCCTAAGACCACCTTCTAGGAATCACTCTCCGGCCGCCACGCTGCATTTCAATCTGGATCGCTGCAAAAACTAAGGAAAACAAACACACGAAATGAGTCATAATGACCCAGTAAGTTACTAAATGCAAATGTATGGCATAGCATGTCGTGGCATGGCATAATGCACAAGCATATATAAAACCATGGTATCTTAATAGCATACCAATAATAAACTTGTATTAAGTCATCATGTAACATAAACTTCATAAACCACATAGCATGTTATCTTTCATATAAGTGCTTATACATAAGCACGAAAATCGAACTGCCTAGCCCTACAAATGATCATAAACCGGGTTTCATTCTCAAATGATCATAACTCATCGGCTTTTCCTTAATGAGTACTCGCTACATTCATCCAACCCCTCGATGAGAAATGGGAGCTCAATATCAGGCTAGGAGCCGCTAATACGAGACCACATCCCACCATTGGCCACATGGTGAGGATAAAGGGTACCAATGCAGCGATTCATAGCGAATGTTTCCAAGGCTATGAATCGTCCCATTGCCGACAAAATGACCAAGACGCCAGCTGGACTCGAAATCAAGATGCTCAAGTAGATATTTACTTGTATAAACCAATAAGACCAAGTTCATCACAAAAGGATTCCTCAAAGCAAGTAGGTCATAATGCTCTACAAAACCCAATAAACCATGCTCATAAATGTACACACTTAACACGTTCAACTAACTTGTAAGTTTAGTTCGAAACCACATATTGAGGTATTCATAAACCTCAAGTCATCACCAATTCGCGAATAGCATATAAGCTCAACAATTCACAACATGGGGTCTACTATAGTCCTCTACTCAAGACTAAATCAAAGACTATTATTTAGTCTAAGAACGACCACAAACAAGGCTTAGCATTTGGTTTCACTCAAAAGCACACCGGACTCATCCATAGTCCCAATTGTCATAAATTAATCGACTTCTCAAACCAATCTCGAGGGTACCAAAACTAACTCGTAGTCAAAACCCCTGAGTGCTATCATGTGCATTCCCTAAGAGGGAACTCATTCAAACAATCATTTCCTAAAGGCATACGAGGTCATAGGTTGGTCTCAATGCTCGTGCTCTACGAGCACGCTCTAAATAAATCCCCAATAAGCTTCTATATCATGGGTGTCACAAAGGGGACACACCGAGATGCTCTACTCACAATCAAAACCAACCAAACCCGAACATCGTAGGATTTCAACATAAGGCTTACTAACATCTTATTGAACCTAAAATGACTCCATTGAGTCTTAATATCGCACTTCATTAAATACGCATTTCATACAACCCAAGATTAGCACATCATTCAAGTTTATAGAGTTTATCCCAAAAATAATCCGGGCTTATTTCCCAAGCCTAAAATCCAAGAATTCATCATAGACATAGACAACGAAGCCCAATTGACGTAGGACTTCAACCCGAGTTCGTTAGCACAATATCGAACCTATTACGACTCTGTAGAGTCTACATACTAAGTTCCGTTCTCAAACCTTTCATCCATATCAACATTAACACACGCTTCAAATAACAACAATTTCTCCAATAAGTTGGGGGTTGATTCTCAAGCCTAAAATTCCAAACAAAACCCAACATAGATCACAACCCATTTCATAAACCATATAATTTCAATTAAGTGATCATTCTCATAATATATAGAGAGTTCACAAATCCAAAGCCCCAATCAAAGGCATACTTTCATAATAAACCCAAATATAATGTAAACATGATTTCTAGCATGCTCCCAATCCTAGAAACACAATATGAAGGATAATCATTCACATCAACAACCATAGAAGTCATCTACAAATGCTCCTAACATGTTCATACTTCCAAAAATCCCCAAAATTGGGCAAACATAGCATATCAAGTGTTCATTGCCCACAATTAGCATATAGATTGTTTTCCTTAGGGCCAATGAACCAAAATCAAAAGAAAGTAACTTACCTAGTTTGAGTGAAAACTCAAGAGAACACAAATCCGATCGGTGAAGTTGTTCTACTCGTCGAGGGCTTCAAGATTCCGAAGTTTGAAGGCAATCGGGTGGGTGGATCGTCTTGGATCGAAGAGAGAAGGAAGCTAGGGCTTGAATCTCCCTTGGACTCTCTCTCTATAATACGTATGAATGAGAGGAAGAAATGAAGAGATTTCAAAGAAATGGTAAGGGGTTTGGGTATTTATACCCCCAAAATAAGAAGGGCACAATAGACATTTCCTTTGCACAATTAGTAGAGATTAGGACTAATCAATCACTAATCTAACTTTAATTAACTTCCAACTAATGTTAGGACATGTTTAGGGCTAAGTATGGGAGGTTAGAAAGGGTTTAGAGGGGGTTTGATGAGGGTAGGATAGGCTTTTCTCGTCAAAAATCGAAAGGCAAGGGGCACCTGGTCGCAGGTCCCCTATAGCTTGCGACCGCAAGCTCTCCAGCACACTCCAAGGACAAACTCTGTTGACCTTGCGGGGGCAAGGTCCTTCCACCTTGCGACCGCAAGCCTCCCAGACCAAAAAGGGCTTAGAATTCAACCCCGAACGACCCCAAACACATAACCAAACCTAACAAGGTTAAAACCTCATCCAAAGTAGGTCTAGAACTCCCTTAGAACACTCACAAACAACCCCCCGAAACAACACCCGAAACCACTCGAGCGAAACCGGGAAGAGGTGCAACAACGTGCAACCGGAACGACGATTGAACTAGCAATTGAACGAGCAATGAAATGAGACTTTTAAGGCAAGTCTAAGGGCTAATAAAGAAGCTTAAATACTTCTAGAAAGTCGAGTAAGAACTAGGGAAATAAGAATCCCAAAGGAGCGACGACACGACTCCTTCCTCGAACTACGCGATGAGACGAGCACTATCTCCAAAGCTTCCAAACCATCGATAGACTTAAGGAACACCTCCAACTTGAAGTCTAATGCATCTAAACATGTTAATAAACCATCTTAAAGAGGTCTAGGACCCAAACCGAGGTCACGAACACAAAACGCAAGCAAACCCTCAATCGCGCCGCATTCCGACTATCGCCGAAGTCACGACTTGTGACTTTAGCAAGTCAACAACTATATGGAGTCTCTTAATAATGTTTTGGTCTTAATATGGTCTCTCAAACATATCTAGACCCTCTCGCAAACCAAACATACCGTCGACAAGGGAAGAAGTGCAAGTATGGCACGTAAACCGAGATAACGGCGAGCGGGTGTCACACCGTGCACGATCCCCCGAGTTTCGTGCCCTCATTCGCATTATCTCCGCCTGACTCACCTTGAGTCCGAGGCCCAAGTTCCGTCCTCGCTCGTTAGGTGGACCCGCTATATCCTTTTGGTATTTGTCCTACCCCATCAATCTCCTCATATGTTCCTCTATTTTGAGGACAAAATAGAACTTAAGTTGGGGGGATTTAAAATTTAGGTCTTAAGCGTCCCAAAATCCTTAACGAAGAATGGAGTTGGGCTATGTCATTAGGGTGAAAGAGAATTTCTTTATTTGATGACCATTTAACTCTTCACCCTATTTATCCTGTTTTTATTTTTTCTGATTTTCGGAGGTGTTGCCTTGACCAGAATACACTTACATTAGATACTCGTGGGTTCCTCTTATGGGGACCCATCATCAATTGTGTCATCGTCATCACCTCCAATTTTCGCAATTTCTTAAAAAATATATATATAAAAAAAAAAATAATTTTAAATTCAAAATATTCATCCTCGAGTTTAGGTGTGGTAATGCTAGTCATAGTCCATGAGGAGATTAGTGCAATGAACTGCATAGTTAGTCCGTAGATCCCCCTGGAATTTACTTAATTTTGTGAAACTTTTACTTTTCTCCAAATTCTTCATGCACTCACACCAGTCATAATTATGGATTGATTAGAATAGTTTTATAAAGTTTATAACACCGATTTATCTTCAACAAGATATGCATGCGAATATGATGCATAGCCATTCGAACATGATTGTTGCATTAAATTGTAACTTAGGGTCAATTGCATGATAAATAGATCTCTTGGATTTTTCTCATTTATATATCTCAAGCACACTTTCGAACCGTGTTTGCATGTTAGTCTCAATTGTCCCTACCATCTGTCTTAGCGAATGCTTATGTGAAATCCAGTGATGCTAAACACTCAACCCAATTCCCATAGTTGATATGATATTTTGTGTTATCTTACTTGCTTTAAATATTATGTGAGCATTTGGCATTAAGAAATGATTTAGGCCATCTTTGGATCGTTAGAGCCTAAATATTCCCTGACCTATACTAAATATATCCCTAGTGTCCCCTTTGAGCCTAATGAAAAAGAATGGAGTGTGCTAAGCACACTATTTAAACCCCCATTCGACCATCGCTTTCTTTACCCACATTAACTTAACCCTAAAAGCCTATACACTTTTAGCCTACCCTTTGAGAGAGTAGGATTGGGTGGGAAATTGATTCTAGGAGGACCACTTCTTTTCAGTTAGGCTATTTTTCAGAAACTTCTTCTTTCCGTCGTCGAAAAAAAAAAAAAAAAAAAAAATCATGTGTCGACGAAAAATGAAACGGAAGAAGAAGAGTGTAAACAAAGATTCAAATGAAAGCATAGCTTTCAAGAGAAAATATGTTAGAAAAATTCTGCTGATTAGAATGATGATATTTTTAGAAGAATCTAGTGCCCAAAACAAGTTTGGGGGGATAAAGAAGAAAAGTGAAAAGTAACACAAAGCACCCCTCCACTTGTGGTCTTTGGTGTCCTAGCCTAAATAGGGAAAACTTCCTTTGCTTGGAAGTATGAGGGATAAAGGGTAGTCTTACTCTCTCACTTTGAATTCCAATACCTTTCCATCAAATCCCCCAACACCTTGGCCTTACATTACAAGCTTAAAAAGTCCTAATGATCTTCTTGCCAATGCTTATGTTGTTTTTACTGTCAAGTGTGTAACATGAAATTGATCACACACTTCATAATCATTATTATTCACCTTAAAGCTCACTGTGTTAGCATAATCTTAGCTATTACAAGTCATTGGGATATGAGAGCATTGTATACATACATAGAAGTGCATGGGATGGATGTGTAAATCTTTTGAATCCTTGGGACCTTTCTCGTCTCAGAATCGACCAGTTTGATGGTAGATCTCATACTTCTTAATGCATGATTTTCTATTAAACCGTGATTTTCATATGAATGTGGTGTTTAGCTCAATAAAACCTGTTTTAGTTAAGATATTCTTTAAGACCGGTGATCACACACACACGGAGAAATTAAAAGTAGTAGCAGATAAGAAAAGACTAGTTGGTTTTATATGACTAAGCCTGCATATATGTGGTGAGCACCAAACTGAGATTACATGCATGCCATACACTTATAACTTGAGGATGAAACCAAAAAGATTTTATGTTTTAATTATGTTTTGTTTGTAGTTGTATTTTAGTTTTATATTTATCTGTTTTTGTATTTATCTGCATAGTCGAGTCACTCGAAAGAGTCTCCTTGAGTTTGTGGGTTTATAGAGGAGTGTAAATAGTGTCACCCTCACAAAAAGATTTTAATTTTCGTTATTTATATGTTTTTGTATTTATAAGTTTATTTGTTTACTCGTGGACGAGCAAAGTTCAAGTTTGGGGGTATTTGATCGATGTATTTTATACGCCGATTTTATATACTTCGTGACTTGAATTAGGCTATTTCACGAGTCTTTTGAGTACTAATATATGTTTTTGGTGAGTTTTGTAAGTTTCTGTGATTGTTCGTGAAAATACGCGAAACTCCGTGGTTTTAAGTGCAAATTACAAAGAAAGAAAAATTGAAGAAAATGAAAGTCGTTATTCGGACACCTTGCGGACGCAGGTGCCTCGCACCTTGCGACCGCAAGGTAGGCAGACGGTCCCCGGCCGCAATCGAAGAGCCAAGAAGCACACACATCGGAGACCTTGCGACGCAGGTATTCAAAGACCTTGCGACCGCAAGGTAGGCGTAATGCTCAATTTTCGGTTTTCACACAATATTCGATTCAATCACAACTCCCAAGTATATATAGAAGTCGATGCCGAGCCTAAGCATAGGAGGACGGCCGGAAGCTCTCTTTACATAGATTTTAGGTAGTTTTAGATTGTATAACATAATTAGGTTTTGTAATTTCAAGTATTGAAGATCAAATCATGTCTTCCATCATCTCCATGTGTCGTTCATCGCTATGATGAACTAAATCATCCCTAATCTAGGAGGTGGGAGGTAACTTGTATCGAATTTATGTTTTGATTCTCATATATATGTCTATTCAATGCTTGTTGATTGTGTTGTTTATCAATCCCTCTATTATTTCGCTTTGAACAAATGAATGTAATCGCAAATAAAAAAGGCTTAGAGGTGCGGATAACCGCATGACCAAGTGCATATGTCGCATTAATCGGCTCACCAACACAATAAATTGGACCTATCGAAGCACGAGAGTGATAAGTTAGGACCATGTTCTTACATGATCTAGGTGACAGATAGATCATAAATCTAGGTGACAACTAGATTACAGCCTCCGTGCTTAGGATATGGAATGGGTGAATTTTATGGGATGGAGGCCGAACCAATTGTTCAACGTGACCATATCTATTTTTAGTGAACGAACCCAAGACATTGAATGACATTATTATGAATTGAACATAAAGGAGATATAAGTGAAACCCAGAATCCTAGATTTCCACTCACCATAAGATTTTCATAACTGTTATTACTGTCTAATTAGTTAACATCTATAACTAGTAATTTAGAGTAGAATTAAACATAAAAACCCCCCCTTAGGTTAATAATTTGCTATCTATAACCGCACTGTTCGTGATCACTTGTCACTGTGGGTTCGACCCTTGCTTCCGAGTCTATTCTATAATAGTCTTGTACACTTGCAAGGAAATAGATAAAATAAAACAATCGATCAATATGCTACTGAATAATTTGTGTGAGACATTTAATTCTTGTATTTTAAGAGCAAGGTCTAAGGCTATCTAAGAGTTGCTTGAGTGGATTAGGATCTACATGATGGCAAGGTTACAGAAATGTAGGGAAAAGATGAGGCAATATCAAGGTTTGGTGTGTCCAAGGATAAGTAAGAAGTTTGATAAGTACAAGGCTGAATCACACGGGTTCATCACAATATGGGCTGGGATTAGAAAGTACCAAGTCATGTATGTATGGGACCCGCTTGAAGTTGATCCAGTACTCAAGTCTGTTCTGTAGAAAGTTTCAACTATCGTGCCCCTTTGTCCACATGCAATATCCGCCATACATCATAACCGCCTTGATCCTGAATCTTTTGTGGCTAAGTGGTATAAGAAGGAGACCTATATGAAGGCCTATGAGCAGATGGTGTATCCCTTGAGGGGTAGAGACATGTGGCCCAACCATGTTTCCAAACTAACCATTGTTGTTAAGCAAGAACCTCTAGAAGGAGAAGACCGAGTTTTCGTTATTGAGAAAACAATAAAATTTTCTTTTCGTATTTTAACAGTAGTTACAATTAAAATATTTATTTCTTGGTTTTCTTATGAAATAAATATCGAAGTAAAATGTTTTATTTTGTTACGTATTTGGGTTTTCTCCTTTTTCATTGTATAGTGTACATATATCCAACTCATACAAATTATAAGTAAATATTAATTCATTTCCACAATATTTGCTTTATTTATTGATAAATTCTCAAAATGGCGGCATGCCATCGGCACGGACAAGAGTACTAGTAGCTACTATACTATTTCATTGAATATGACTTTTAGCTTATATCAATCTAATAGTCATAATCAATCAATCAATCATCATGTATTCTCAGCAAGCTTACTTTCATGCTGGAGTGAATTTATTCTTTGTAAATTTAAACATGACTTCTATAAACTATTTGTGTGCTTATATTTGAAGTTAGAACTTAGTATTTTTACGGCCAAAATATGAAAAACACCCCAAAGTAACCACTCAATCCCATAATGCCCCCCAATGTTAAAATTTGCCCAACTTCATACTCAATCTTACCATTTGTCTCAGTTAGGACCCTCCCGTCAACGACCGTTAGAAATACTAACGGATAAGGGGTCATTTTGGTTATTTGATTCGTGGGGCAAAGTGTGATTTAGTTATAGTTCATCATTTAGTTGATATTTAAGATATTTTTAAGTGAAAATTTGTTTTATAATTCAAAATTATTTGTAATTATTAAAAAATTATAATTCAAAATTATTTTAAAAATCAAAAGATTAACTACCACAATTATTTTTAGGTGAAAAATTAAAAAAATTATTCAAAATTATTTTTAAGTGAAAATTTGATATAACCACCACAATATTATACCGAGTTTTTTTCATCAAAATATTGTAGTTTTAATTAAATATTCCCAATCTATAGTATTTCTTAATATAATTTCCAAATTGTGGTACTTTCAAAAATACTAAAGATCTAAGGGTACCAATGTAATTAGCTAACCACAAATTTTAAACCCCTCCTTCCCCATTTCATTCCCTTCCGTTCAACACTAGTGCAACCGCATCTCCCATTACCGGCGAATCACTTGGTTTTTTTTGTTGACTGGATCGAGTTTTTGAGGGAACTTGTCAAAGTCCTCGGCACCAGCGTCGGAAGGTGATTGGAGATGCGGTGATTATGGATCGATTTTTACTGGGTGTGTAGAGGGTTAGATCTTGGTCGGATTCTTGATGGAGATCGCTGGGGCACAGAGAGAAAGAAAGAATTGAGGCCGGATCTGGACTTGGGTTTGGGGGGAGAAGTCGTCGGATCTGGAGTAGGAGTGACGGCGGCTATGCTGGGTGATGTGGCTGGAGGCCGGCGACTAGCCCATCTCTGTTCTTCCTAAGCTGAACCAATAAACCCAACCAAAACCATACTTATCAACATAAATGAAACAGTTGAGGCGGCATTCAATGCTGCTCTTGCCGATGAATGGTTTGGAGTTGGTGCTGGTGCACCGACATCCGATGATGTCGTAACAGTAGCCGTCGGGGCCGGGGAAATGGCAGGGATTATTGGGTATACAGTGGAAATAGGGGAAGCAGACGGCGACTCATGGTTATAGCGGAGGCGGAGGAGCCTGGTTCGCTGGATTTGAGTGAAGAGGGAGCGAAGCCGGCGATGGATCGATAGACGACAAGAAGGGTTGCTTGGTTGGTAAATACGAATGAGAGAAGTATAGAGCCAATTGAAGAAGAGAACTGTCGGGCCTATACGACAATGACGATTTTTGCCTGCAATGGAGAAGAAGGCTAGATCTGTAGCCGGAGAAGGATCTTCATTTACTGTAGCCGGATCTGTATCCACTTAAAAATAATTTATTATTATTTTTTAATTTTTGACTTAAAAATAATTGTGGTAGATGGTCAATTTCAACAAAATGGTAAGATTAATCTTTCTGCTCATGCTCTAGTAACTGTGGCTATGGTAGGTAAATGGTAAGATCAATTTCATATGAAGTATAATATGACAAAAGATTAATTTTTCACTTAAAAATAGGAAACTTTCAATTTCAACAAAATGGTAAGATTAATGTTTTAATATTTAAAATAATTTTGAATTATAATTTTTTTAATAATTACAAATAATTTTGAATTATAAAACAATTTTTTCACTTAAAAATATCTTAAATATCAACTAAATGATGAACTATAACCAGATCTCACTTTGCCCCCCGAATCAAATGACCAAAATGACCCTTATCTGTTAGGATTTCTAACAATCATTGACGGGAGGGTCCTAATTGGGACAAATGATAAGATTGGGTATGAAGTTAGGAAAATTTTAACATTGGGGTGGGGGGCATTATGGGATTGAGTGGTTACTTTGGGGTGTTTTTCATATTTTGGCCTATTTTTAATTTGTAAAATATTGATTATCATATTTATTAATTTATTTTAATCTTGAATAATTATGCAATGATTTGATGGGCTTAATAACAATTATTTTATAGCCCACAATATAATGGTTTGAAAGAAACTCCATGACAATGAATTAATCAATTGATGGGCTGAAGCTCAAAGTTTGAATGATAAGACTATTTAAAAAGTAATAAAAATATGAATTGATGAGCTGAAGCCCGTGCTTGGCTGTGCCCGCTCAATGTCTGCCCACTAATGCCCGTGGGCTACTCTATAGCACTAGGCATTAAAAACTAATGTCCGCTGCCTTATGGGCATATACTAAGTATTGTTGATGCTTACGGGCTTAGGGCCCGTGCACACCCATATTGGCGGTGACGGTCATGGCCATCCAAGGCAACTAGAACCTTCTTAAAAAATGCAAGTTAGGTTCCATTAAGTTTCTGTTAGGTTTCGTTAAGTCTTTTTAGCTTCTTTTTTTTTTGGCGATTCAGTCCTAGTTTGACGAAACCTAACTTGCAGTTTTGAAGAAAAAGTAAATAAAGTAAAAGATTTCTAACTTCCTTTTTCTCTTATTTCCTCTTAAATGAAAAATAGAGCAATATAGGTGAAAAAGAAACTTTATAAAAATAATCAGAAAAAACGACAGGTACATCAACTTAAAGTCTTAAACAAAGACTTGGGTTAGGAAGAAGATAAAAAGTTAAAGAACGAAAGCTCATGCTCAACCAATGAATGGGAGCAGACAGCTAAGCCAGATTGTGGAATTTAGCTGCAGAAACCTCATTATAATTGGAGTGGTGCAAAGAATCATTGTTTTATATGTAAAAGTTGTTATTAGGTGTATTAAACTAATACTCCGTCCGTTTCAAACAAAAAGTTCACGTAAAAAATACAAAGTAGAAGAAGATATATGATGCAAATACAAAATTCCATGAACATAAAAATATGGACGAACAGTTATTAATCAACAACGGAACCCATTCACAAGTACAATTTAGGATATTAAACAGTTTTAGGCCAAGTAACGTCAATCGCAACCAAATCACGTACTTATGTGTAATTGTTAATAAGCCAATCCTCATTATTTTGTTTATGTACGATTTAATTGACGTGTGTTTAACTCACAGGTTAAAAAAACTAGTTTTTTTCTAGCGATTCAGTCCTAGTCTGCAGGAACCTAACTCAGGTTTGAAGAATAAAACAAAATATTTCTAACTTCCTTTTTATCTTATTTCTTCTTAAATGAAAAATAGAGCCCTTTAGATGAAAAAGAAACATTATAAAAATAATCAGAAAAAGCGAAAGGTACATCAAACTTAAACAAAGACTTGGGTTAAGAAGAAGATAAAAAGGTAAAGAAAAAATGCTCATGCTCATCCAATGAATGGGAGCAGACAGCTAAGCCAGATTGTGGAATTTTGCTGCAGAAACCTCATTATAATTGGAGTGGTGCAAAGAATCATTGTTTTATATGTAAAAGTTGTTATTAGGTGTATTAAACTAATACTCCTTCCGTTCCGGGCAAAAATTCTACGTTTGAAAGTCAAACTTTTTTTAAAAATGACACTTTTAGTAGTACATTACAACACTTTTATCCCTTAGTTTTTGAAAGTAGAATTTTTGAGTGAAACATTTCAAAATGGAATAGTGGACTCTTTGCCCGGAAAGGATGGAGTATATAATTATTTTGTAACGTTAAGGTTTCTATGTAATTGGAACTAGTAGACTGAGTTGAAAGCTCCATATATATTCGACCCAATAGAGAAGAACTTGGTCAAATATATAATTCAGTGATTTGGATAAACATGGCTTCATCATCATATGAATATAGGTATCCGTACCCATCGACCCTCAATCCAGCTGGCGTTGTTTCGATGAAGCTATCTGGTGTTCATGACTACCCTTTATGGGAAGCACAGATGAAGTGTCTTATTGAGAGTCAAGAGCTTGTTTGTTTCATTGATGGCACTATCCTCCCACCCCCAGAAACGATGAACGGGGAGGCCAATGAAGAATATCGACTTCTGGAAAAGATCTGACAGGCTTGTCAAAAGTTGGATCCTGGGTTCACTCCAAGAGCATGTTCTTGCTACTGTGGTGGGCTTAGAACTGCCAGATATGTTTGGAATATGTTATTAACTACTTTTGGTCCATATCGTCATGGTAATTTAAGTTGTTGATTGATTCTTTACTGGCTAACCTGCATAGTAACATTATAAATCTCTGGACGGTAATTCTATTTTCAGTTTTCTGTTTATTTATCATATTATTATTTTAGCTGAAGAGCCTTCGAACTATTGGGAATTCAATTACCAATTTACCACCTCCTCAATCGAAATCGGGATTTTCAAATATATATAATTTGGTGTCTATTTAACACTTTAATTCTACCACTTTTACGTTGCTCTCCATCAAACGTAGATACTTGGTCACATTTCTCTTTTTTGCGTTAAGTATAAAGATACGTTGTCCCTATGACACTTATCTGAATCATTGAATCTTTCATTGCTACTGATTTGCAAAATGGTACATTTCTAACTCTAAATTTTTATTTGTTAATTAGTGTGCCTATGTAAGGGTGTTATTATTTATTGATATAATTTTTTTCCTTGTACTTAATATTTTAATGGCTCCTAAAAGAATTTATAACAATTGATATGAGAAAAGAAAATACAAATAAAAAAAGTAGAACAATTGATTTGATTTCAAAACGGAGATCTTGATTTTTTTTTTTACAGGCATATTTATTTTTAGTCACTTAATGTTTAAATCATTATGTATGAAAGTGTGTCACTTGTCCTTTCACAATTTGATTTCTCACACTAAAAATATTAAATTTGTTACTTTTAGTCTCTAATAAAAACTATCACTTTTTAAAAGTGTTATTTTTCTCCTTAAATGTGTTACTTTTTTTTAAATCACAAAGTGTCATCTTGCAGTGTACATTAAAAATGAAGTTAATCAAAGTTTAAGTTGATTTATAACTAAAATGTAAAGTTTAGATATTTAAGGAGTTCGGTAGCCAAGTTAGGAAAGATAGAGGGCACCTGAGCAATTCTGGA
Source organism: Codonopsis lanceolata (assembly GCA_013146195.2). Classification (NCBI taxonomy): domain Eukaryota; kingdom Viridiplantae; phylum Streptophyta; class Magnoliopsida; order Asterales; family Campanulaceae; genus Codonopsis; species Codonopsis lanceolata. Next base: position 16,355 of record JABEVN020002230.1, read on the forward strand.
GGCCAAGTTCATTAATGCGCTCACTGCACATGGTTGTGCCACGTGGCCCACGTCCATGGCTAACCTGCGATTTTTCTAAGTGGATTTGTGTTGAACCAGAGGTTTTTTTTTTGCCCTTTTTGCCCGATTTTCAGCAAAATTTCCTCCCTCATTTTAACCTTTTTTTGTTGGGTAACTCGCGGTCTTCTTCGATGGATGTCGTGCTCCAACAACCTCAATTTTCTCTTTTTTGGGGCTCTATCTTACTAATTTAGGATCCGTAAGACGGTCTTTTTGTCATAAACCAAAACATCACTTGAATACATACATGTCTTTCCACACTTTGATTTCTCATCTCACACTAAAAAACACGCCTAGCATAGCTCAATTTGGTGTGATTCATTTACATGCTCGTTTAGAAAAGGAGCTTTACTTTATTATTTTCTTAATGTGAGATTAACCCTCTTCCAACACCACATATTAATAATTTATATCTTATTGTGAGTTAGATGTTCGCACGAAATACATTTTCACAATTACCCTTGTCATTAAATAAATGACTCGTAAAAAAATTTGTGTCAGAAAATGCACAATTTCCTTCACAGTACACTTATTTTCCAACACTTGTTTGTTTAATAAAAAATGGATTTGGGATGGTTGTTTTAAGTTTTAATTAGCATATCTAATTTATCTTTGAAATTAAGCTGATGTTGAGAAACAAAAAATAGTAGATGCTGAACCGCCGATTCTTTGCTCCCAAACCGTAATGATATTGGCTGGTACTTGCCATTGTACAAAGCTGCACTTGCGGGTGACTGGGAGACAGCTAAAACATTCTTAGACAGCAACAATGGTGCGGCGACAGCCATTATCACAACAAACCAAGAGACACTTCTCCATGTAGCAGTTGCGACGAGAAAGGCTATTCATTTTGTTGAGAAGCTATTGGAACGTTTGCCAGCGGGGGCATTGGCTGTGACAAAGATCAATGATGAAACACCCTTAAGTGTTGCCGCACGCGTTGGAAACACTGAGGCTGCAAAGCTCTTGGTTGGAAAAAACCCATCTTTGCTCTATATGAATGGTTTAAGTTGCGAAACGCCACTTCACGTTGCTGCGGGTATGGGAAATTGGCATACATTTTCTTATTTACAAAGTGTCTGCAGTGATGCCTATTTTGTAGGACGGCGGCGCTGATCTTTGTTCGCGCAATTGATCACGGAAAATTCGGTGAGTTGATCAACTTAATTTCATCTATAATTTTCCTGTTTATAATCAAATAAAATATAAGTTCTAGCTTACTCTCTGACGGCGTACATTACTAGCAATTCAATTTAGCAGAAGCAAATCTTATCATGTTAATAGCAAGATGGCTACTTCATGCTTGCCGGCTTCTTTGTTGCTTATGCCTAATGCTACATGTCTTTAGATTGAATAGGGAATAGTCTACGTAGTGTGGTTCAAGTACTCTTTGTGGATTGAAATGTGCATTGGATTGCTAGGTGTCGTGCTCGAGAAAAACAAGGGCAAAAAAGAAGCACACATCCCGGTGTGCGTGCATTTCAAACAAGATCATTGCTTTGAGATATTAAGTCTTTGAATCTCTTTAGCTCTTGACATACAATTTTGATTACTGTATACAGATATGGCATTGGATTTGATTAAACGCTATCCACATGTAGCAAAACTGGAACCAACCCATCTGTGCAATCCTCCGTTGATGGTTATAGCTGGAAGTAGTTCTTCCTTCCGAAGTGGAAATCGCCTCAACTTCCTGCAAAGCTTTATCTATTCCTGTTAGTTTCTGTGGAAAAATCGCATTTGCACAGCACATTCAAGTTTCTGAAAAGTGCTGATACTCCCATTTTGTTTATAATAGGTGGAGTAAAATTAAGAGAGCAAGAATTGAGCTGTCTTCATCCTCATTTTTGTTTTTCTTTTCTTGAAGGTATCCCTGTGAAGTTTGACAGCATTTTTGACGATGAAAAAGGTGGTGACCTCGACATTGAGCACCCAACTACTAACTCTAAAGCACCAATGCATAAGAGGGTGCAATCGCTGGGAGGTGTAATACTTCATCTTTGACATATCTAAACAGTTTAATTTCCTGTTAATTGTATATCGAGAAATTAAAGAACTGGATGAAATATCTTTCTTTAATTAACAATCCACTGGGACTATATTTTCTTTTGTACAGTTCGTGAGAGATTACATGGCATGCTTTGGGATGTCATAGGATTATTGGGTGAGTCAGAATTGATTTTAATTTTAATTGAGAGTTTACTAATTTTAATTTACTACCCAATTAATTCTTTTTGTAGTGCCAACAATCAAAAATCTTCGTGAAAAGAAATTGGTTCATCATCAAGCTGTGCTACTGGTTAAATGTTTGTGCAAAGGTATAAGATCTTCAAATGATCAGAAAACTTACTCTAATCGCACCATGAAAGCAGTCACCATGGCAGCAAGCTTGGGCATCGTTGAGGTTGTTGAAGGGATCGTGGATATACTTCCCAGTGCATTTTGGTCGTGTAACAAAGGCCATTATATAACCCAATTAGCGGTTTTAAATCGTTGTGAAAAAGTATTTAACCTAGTATATCAGATGAATGGATATCATCAATATATTACAACACTTACGACTTTTTGGGAATAACATCGCACTTAATTTAGCCGGGACAATTGGCACCATCACACAAACTCAACCTTTGTTTCGTGCAAAGGCATTACAAATGCAAAAGAGAGTTCTGATGGTTTAAGGTAATACTATTAGCTTACATACCTGCCTTATACTTCAAATTATCTCCATTTTATGTCCATGAACTTAAGAGCTATGTATACATATTGTCGTATAGGAAGTGGAGAAGTTAAATCCAACATGTAGCGAAATGCTGAACTCTTTTGGAGAGACACCTGCAATGGTATTCTCAAGAGATCACAAACAGTTGGTGATCGACGGAGAAAAATGGATGAAAGATACAGCAAACTCGTGTACGATTGCAGCAGCACTCATCATCACGATGGTCTTTGCGGCGGCAAAGAATTCGTATTGCCGAGTGGAAACAATGGGGATTCTGGACTTCCTATTTTCAAACACGGAGATCCTGCTCCTGCTTTCTTACTATTTGCAGTCACAAATGCAATCTCTCTCTTCACTTCCACGACATCCTTGTTAATGTTCTTGTCCATCCTGACTGCTCGATATGCAGAGCAGGATTTTCTACATGCCCTGCCAGCAAGGTTAGTACTTGGTCTACTTACCCTATTCCTCTCGATTACGTCGATGATCATAGCCTTCAGCACCACAGTCTATCTAGTGTTTGGCGAACGAAAGGGATGGGTAATCATTCCATTGGTTGCATTGTCCTGTCTTCCCATTACTTCATTCGTGACGTTACAGTTCCCACTCCTTATAGATGTATTCTCTTCGACATTTGGCCGTGGAATTTTCGGGAAACAAAGTGATCGTCCATTCCATTAATGCATTAGAGCAGGACTTCTGTATGATCTTGTCAGGTGCGTTACACAAAATATTTTAAGGTAAGTGAGCCAAAGAATCATATGTATTACAGTATTAGACATCGTGGAGATAGTAACATTTCCTTGCACCAAACACACCATGAAATCGTAGAGTTGCATCAACTACTTTAATGAATCTTTTTGATTTTTCAAATAAATGCGAAATCTTTATTAAATTTCTCTCATTTGTCGCCATTAAAAAAAGGCTAGGTAAGTAAGCATTGTCTTGTGCAATCATAAATTGGAAGGAAATACCAATGATGCATGACATTTCCTTCATGATAGGCCTCGGCATTATGATAGGAAAACTCTTCATCATGGTTATAAAAATACTTATGCTTTTGTTAAACACTAGTCATGTACATGTGCGTTGCTTTATTATCATACCTAAGCGGAGCGAAAAAAGAGCTAAAGCTTTCAAGATCAAATAATTAAATAGTTTCATTTTTTATACAAATGTAAAACAAAATTAAAATCTCATTTTCAAAGCCGACCTCGGTTTGAAAAATATAACATTTATAGTAATGGTCAATAATACATATTTAGCCATATTACGAAATAAAACATTAAAGACGGTATACTTACTTTAACGTTAATGCCTAATATATGTGTTTTTATACATTTTTGAAGCTAGAGGGGTCTATTCTAAATTTCAATGCCTAAAGAATAGTGAAAATTCTAAACAGTTACTTAGTTACTTGATTAAGGGATTGTAGATATCAATATTTTAGTCGTTCAAACTACTTGTAGTAGTCTGATCAAGGGAGTAAACTGTAAATTTCAGTTTTATTTGTAAACAAAATTTAGCTCTTTTTGGAAGTATATATAACACTTTTTTGGAACTCATTTATGTTAGTTTGTTCATTGATAATCACTAAACATGCCACCAATTTGCTTAATACTTCCTTTGGTTCTAAACAAATAGTCCAATATGTTATTTTGAGATGTTTCATTTTAATATTTCACTTTCAAAAAAATTATGTTTATCATTTTCATAACACTTCAACTTTTGTTCTCCATATTTGATATTAACATATTTGTTTGCCAAACATTATTGTAATTATAACCAACTTTAATGCTAGTTATATATCCCTTAATAATTAAACTTTTCATATATACATAAGCTCTTTACAGAAGCAGGTATCTTGAAACTCACTAACAAATCTATTATTATAGTTTAAAATATATATATACCTGTAATGCAATGCCGAGAAATTACCTTAACAAATTTGAAGTATATTGAAAACATTACCTCAAGATGTAAAGTTGATTATTTTATAACTCACTTTCACTCATTGTTGTAATTTCAATTTCAAAATCCTAATCATTCTCTCTCTCTCTCTATCGACGTAATGTGTGCATATACTGCAGCTCTACATTATGTATTATAATAAATTTAATAGTAAATAATACAAAGGGAAAAAGCGCGTAATTATTCATAGTAGTGGTTAATTTGAAGATAATGGATTAATTAATAATAAAATTTGTATTTATTTTTAAAAGGTTATATATATCCATATCGTACGGAAAAAATAACAAAAGACAACACATTTACTTTAACGTTACTATATAACATAAAGATATATATATATATATATATATATATATATATATATATATATATATATATATACACACACACACACATTACTTTACAAAGGAGGTCTATTCGAATCAGTACGTAAATGATCATTGTAGAAGAAATCTAATAACAAGTATTTAAGTAAATGATAGTGAAAATCCTAATAAAGTAGTAAATGATTAGTTAATAACGTATTGTTAGGATTGTTTAGGAATCAATATGTTAGTTTTTAAGGTTACTTGTAGTAATTTGAAAATTTAAGGGAGCATGTAAATATGATATTTTTCTCCAACAAAATACACAAATAAATATAATACTCTTAGTTTCTTCACTCATTACTAACACACCACTAATTTGCTAAATATTTTGGTACTCACCAACAAATTTATGATTATGATTAAAAAATTCATATACCTCTAGTAATATTTGTCGAAATTTGACCATAACAAACTGTAAGTATATTAGAAAGATTACCTCGGAATTAAATATTGATTATCCTTATTATTCACTTTCACAATTGATGTAATTTCAAAAAAAAAATTCTCTCTTTTCGCAATATCTCAAGCTTCTCTCTCTCTCTCTCTCTATTTAGTGTCTTTGAGTTTCCAAAGGCTCAATTAACATCCGCCTCATAATCTGTTATGTTTCCATGGAAACATTAATTAATAATTTGGTCCCACAACTTGTCCTTAACTTTTTT
>JABEVN020002231.1:0-22124 GCA_013146195.2 Codonopsis lanceolata
ACTAGAAGGACTGAGGCGGGAGCTTGCTCGGACATCTCTCTTGGAGCTTGCTCGGGGAGGCTTCTATCTCCGTGAGGCTCGGCAAACCGTGTGTCTCCCGAGCTCGATGTGTTGATGAAGTGGGCCAGGGGTAGGCTCGTGAGCTTAGTTGCGGCCGATCGGGAAAGGTCCCTAATCGGTTTAGGGGCACATCGGCCGGCGGGGAATGTCACTGTCGGTTTACGTTTTTTCTTCGGTTTCAGGACATACTCCCACATTGCTCGGGGTTTCTTTGTTGAGGATCCCCACTCCATTTTTTGTATAAAACTTGGCTTTCGGTGGGGAATGGAGGTGACCATACGGAACTTGGCCATGCCGAGCACCTAAAATGCGGTTGTATGCGATTGCAGGTTAGATCACTAGAGAAATGATCATCTCATGTCAGGTGTTTGGGCCCCATCACCCATAAACACCTCGGCTTCGATCGTGCCGGCGCCCACTTTGGTGGTTGGTGAATCCTTGAGCTTTCCCAAATATGGCTTGAGCATGGTGTGCAGAAACTCAACCCTTGAGCGAGGAATAGTACATGATATCCCTGCATCTTTCCGTATCAGCCAAAACTCGTGAACACTTGCCGGTTGTGAGGCGGGGAAATAACCAAAAGTGCTCGGATGCCAATGGAGTGCTCGCCCGGCTTCGGCTAGCAGCTGCTCACTGTATCATTTGGAGGCGTTGATCGCCCAGATAAAGAATAAATATGTTTCAGCGTGTGTTGGACGGGGAGCTCCTCTGAATCATGTTTATCACCCCCAGAATCGAGGGGCACGGCCACCCTCTTCTCTTGGGGGTCTTCCTTGATCATTGTTGGCGTTGTTTCGCCATGGCTGGTCTTTTTAGGCGGTCTAACTTGCGTTGATCAATTTTTGGATTTCCCTCTTGACACCTTACACTTCCGGTGGTGTGGCGATCTTGTGGTGGTATTCCGCGGTATTTCGTGTTGTCAGAGTATAGCTCGAGCTCGGGGGTCGAGAGGATAGGGGATAGGCGAGGCATCGCCCACAGGAGCATGATCTCTTCCGCGTAGTGTTTAGGGAGTGGCGAGGCCTACGAGCGATCTACGCCTTTGGGGAGTGGATGATTTCCTCTGTCTTTTGCTCGGCGGCGGTGGCCTCTCTGGGCTGTGGCGGTAGAGGCGGCCATGAGCCTTGTCTTTGTTTTTGGCTTATCGCCTTGGCCTCTCGGTTCGAGCAAAAGAGATGAGAGTTTGCAAACTCGCTACGCCTTGGAAGCCCCGGTTCATTGCTAGCATAGTCTTCGGTGGCCACGCCTCATGTTGTTGAGATAGCAAAGGTGATCTCGGGTCAGGTCGCGGTCACACTGCTTTCGAGCATCTCCTCGAACCTTTTCAGGTAACTGCCGTAGGATTCGTTATCTCCCTGCTTAATCTTAGCAAGGTCGAAACGATTCTTTGGGGTTGGGCCTGCATTGCCGAATTCCTCCAAAAACTTCTCTCGGAGCACTGCCCAGCTCCCAATGGTTCCCCGGGGAACTCTGCCCAACCAGGCTTGCGCCTTTCCCTGGAGGGCCCCCTCGAATGCCCGCATTTTCAAGGCTTCAATGTCTGTGACCATCCGAATTTGTGCCTCGAATGATCGGAGCCAATCGCTTGCCCGCGTCTTCCCAAAATATTTGTCAAACTGTGGGAAGATGATCCCTTGTGCAGGTGGCGCATTTTCAATCTCAGGTGAAAGGGCGCCTCCGGCGCGCCATAGGCCACGGCCAGGCTTGCCATTTGTTTTGCCATGTCCCTTTTCATGGCCTCCATCTTCTCGGACAGACGCTTCTCCACGTCTTCTGTCAGCTTCGAAGAATGGGCGGGGTCCGAGGGGTCGCCACGCACGTGCGGGCAAAAGGTGGGCGCGCATGAGGATCCGACCTCCTGTGTGATGCGGGCTTTGTACTTTGGCCGCTGCGATTCTGCTTCTACGCACTCTCGGCCTCTACGGCGGCCATGACTCTCCTCTCGGGCATAATGCTCATGATGATGATGGCGTCGGTGTGAATGATGCTGACGGCTGTATCTGCTTTCAGCCTGGTCGTCAGCCCGTTTTATCGCCTCCACTCGCTCAGACGGTATGTGGATGATAGAGGGCATGCGTCTGCTTGGCGCGGGCAACTGTTGGGAGGCAGGGCCATCTCCAACAGGTGCCGGATTGCTAGGCGCCGGCATTGCCATATCTGCAACTGGCACCGGGGCATGGCCCAAGGCGAGCAGTTGTTGATTGAGAGCATACATCTTACTATAATACTCCGCCTGAACTTGCAAAGCAGCCGCTTGTTGATCGGGATTTTGTCCGGGCAGATTAATATGGCTACCCTGACTGTTCTCCCGTTGGCGATTGAGCTGCATCCTGAGATCTTGTGAGCGAGCATCACGTCTCTCATTAATGACCAGCCTGGCATCGCGTTGACTCGCATGGCTCTGGCTGGCATGTTGGGAGATTTGTCCCTCCACAAATGGCACCTCATTGCCCTGGATTGCGTGCCCAGCAACCACTTTTTGGTTTCGGGTTTGCACCCCGTGCGGGGCTCTCGGTGGAGGGTTGTTTCCAACTTGGTGGCTGCCAGCCTGTTGATTGCTTGCGGTGGCATGGTGTTTGCTACCCTTTCCAGCCATTGCAACAGAGAAAAGTTGAAAGTTTTTACCGGAAAAATTTAGAAGGTAATGATGAAATTTCGTTCCCGGCAACGGAACCAAACTGATGTGGCGAAATGCATAGCTTGGGCCGTCCTTGAGATGGGTAGGATATCTGGGCTTGTAATCGTCCTCCTTGAGCTTGTTAAGATCACAAGAACACCTGAGTAGAAGTGCAAGGCAAGGCCTCGCGAAACCCCTCCGGCGTGAGAGTAAGTATCGAGTGATTGTCAAAAGATGAATTGACAGAGTAACGAGGCTCAAGAAAGTGTATGTACCTTATTGATAATTGTGGAGAGGTATTTATAGGCCTTCAAGGTGATTGAATCCGTCTAGGATTCAGTTTCCATAGCTGGCGAGATAATCAAGGAGGAAATCCCTTGATTATAGGCGGTTGACCGCGTAGTTATAGGAGTTGATAAGGCAAGTATTCTGCCTAAACATGGAAACCTTTGACTTGCCTTGGAAAGCAAGCTACCAGCGTCTCTTGCTCGATGTGTGCTTGGGCGAGCAAGGCTCTGCCCGGTTATTCTGTTTGTGTTGATCCCTGGGCTAATTGTAGGTCTGAAGATCGGCCCCTGGTCGGGCAGGCAAGGCCGGTGCTCGACCAGGCAAGGCAAGTCTGATTCCTTTGCTAAGCATGTATGATTCCCAGTCATGGCCCCTGGTCGGACAGGCAAGGCCTTTGTCCGCCCAGGTTTGAGTGAGGGTTATGCTGCTCGGTGCTCGCTGGCTCTCTCATCCTGCTCGCTGAGCTGTGGGCCTCGTAGGCATTGTGCTCGTGATTGGCACGTGATGCAAACTCGTGCATTGCTCGTGACCCGGTTTGGGCCGGGTATATCAATTTATATGAATCACAACAAATTTTGACTCGTCATCCACATCTCGTTTGAGTGTTGGTTTTTCGCATCATATTTTCTTGAAAGTTTTGATAATGGCTATTTAATTCTCCCTCTGCGTTCCTAAAACAAAGTCCGTTATTCCTTTTTGGGACATCCCCAAAAATGTCAGCTTTCAAATCTTTATTAGCCTGATGTATCTTTGTGTTTCAGCGTCGGCAATTGCTATGCAATTTTCTCTGTCACTAACCCCTGAATTCCGAACAAAATATTAGTGTACAGAAATTAGTAAGGGAGGAAATGGAATGCAGAAGATTGGTTAAGCCCATCAGGATATAGCTGGATTAGAAGTGCAAACTGATCAAAGTTTATATCAGTTGACTTGTGAAGGAGAAGAAGTAACTATTTTAATACCAAAATATTTAGAGAGTGTCTTTCCCTTTTTTGTTGGGATGGTTGAATTACTTTGATTTGGTATGTTGGCTGCCGCTGGTGACGAGTGCATACTCGTTAGAAGCCCATTTATGAAATGACCTCCTTCGATCAAGTTTTAAGGACTCCTTATGTTCTAGCTGGATACACAAGATATGTACAAGTATGATCAAGGCCAAGCTATTGTTTCATGTTTCTGAAGTGAGCCCCCTACATCTATCTGTCTGTAGGGCGGCTTATGAAGAGTTACCCTTTTTAATTGTGAAATTGTATAATTGAATAATTGGATGAGTTACCCTTTTAAATGATCACAACCTTAAGGTATGTTTATGCAGAAATTTCTCAGCTTTTTGAATTTGGAAAATACCAAGTATATCGACTGCACAAAACTACAGAAGGCGTAAGTCACGTGAATTGTCGTTATGTACCTTTTTCCCATACATTTTACTGATATGCTGTTCTATGTTGCTCCACCTGAAGTTCTTGGCTGCAAGTAAGGCTCCAAGGAGGCGGAGGTGGAGGCGAAAGCTGCCAACACCTGCTGTAAACATGATATACCTTAGGCTATGTGAATTTGCACTTAAAATTAAGAATAAATTTGTAAATGTGATTTAAAAAAGACTATTTATAAAGTGTACACTTGTTAAAAGAAAACATTGGACTATTTTACAAGAATGGAAAGATCTAGTATCAAGTTTGACATTCATCTAGATTATGGAGAATGATATTAGTTAACAAGTGAGCTAGCTTCAAAAGTAAGTGAATTGAATGAATGAGATTTGATTAATTACATGTCTATTCTTATCAATTTATATAGCTCTTGCAACTAGAACAAGCATCTTGTCAACAATCCTGGCCACTATTGTATTTGATGAACGCTTCTTTAAGGATTTTACTATCCGAAAGAAAATGGTCTTTCAATGAAGTTCTGTTAATTCACATTGGCCCCCATTCTTAAGTTTTTCCTTGACATTCCTAATTATGGGACTGATCTTAGCTCAGAAATCGATCAATGCTTATTATTCTTGTCAAATAATGGGATCAAGGAGCTTCAAATTTCAAATCCTCCTCACAAGCTGTCTTCTAATTGTATCTTGTGTGTGTGGGTGTGTCATTTCAATTCTGTCCGACATAAATCTACTTGATGAATTTTCTTTTCAATTCTGGTGCATTATGTGAATGTCAAACATCTTGATATAGCAAAATCACAGCTTGGGCCGTCCGTGTGTTGGGTTGAATATCTGGGCTTGAATCTGCTTCATTGAATCTGATTTAGAACACAGAAAACCTTAGTGGAAGTGCAAGGCAGGGCCTCGCGAAACCCCTTCGGCGTGAGAGTAAGTATCGTATGAGATAGTCAAAAAGCAATTTGACAGAGGTTCTCGGCTCAAGAAAGTGTGTGTACTTTATTTGTGGTTATGGAGGAGTATTTATAGGCCCCTAATGTCCTAGAATCCGTGTGGGATTCAGTTTCCTTAGATACCCAATCAATCAAGGAGAGAATCCCTTGATTTTAGATATGATAAGCGGCTGTGTGCGTAAATATAGGAGCAAATAAGACAAGTTTCCTGCTTTAATATGGAAACCTTTGACTTGTCTTGGAGAACAAGTTTCCGGTGCTTCCTGCTTGACATGTGCGCGGGCGAGCAAGGCTCAACTCGGCTATTTGATGTGTACTGCTACGAGGTCAGTTTAAATCCAAGGGGTGGTCCCTGGTCGGGCAGGCCAGGCCGGTGCTCGACCAGGTTTGGACGGGACGAATCTGATTCTTTGCCCGGTATGAGTATGGTCCCCGGTCATGGCCCCTGGCCGGACAGGCAAGGCCTGTGCCCGACCAGGTTTAGACGGGAGTCGCGGTGCTCGTTGCTTGATGTCTCGATTACTTTGTCCACTAGGTCGACGGGCCCCATATTGATTATGCTTGTGACAGGCACGTGATGCTGGCTCGTGCTTTTCTCGTGACTCGGTTTGGGCCGGGCACATCAGTGGCCCCTAGCTCCTTGTCTAACGAGCATTCATGCTTGGAGCGAGGAGTGTTTATGCTGGACGATGCTCGCACGGGCTTCAACACTTGTGAATTTTTTGAGAAGACTGCAAAGGCTTCGGGAGTCATGTTTGTAGAAGGTTCTGGAAGCTTCCTAGAATACACCTGGAGCATGCCAAGGAAGCTTTGTTTTGAGATTTCGGTGGGGCGAGTAGGCGAAGGGGCGCGTGAGCCGTCAGGAGTTAGTGTGATGTGATTAGGCACGGAGCACAAAGCGTTGCATTTAATGCGATGTGCCTTGATTGACGTGAGCCATCCTTGTTGGTATCGTTTTGGCGTCCACTTTCCCCCAAAAACTCGAAAAGTCTTCCTAATAAAAGACCAAACTCCCTTCCCCCAAAAGCTTTTACAAACCCTAAGATTTTCAGAGAGAGAATCCTTCAAGCCTTCCGGTGCTTACACTGCTGTGGTGTCCTACGTTCCCAGATCCAGGCGACGTTGCACAACAATTCCCACCGTTCATATTCTCTCAGTGCTTCAAGCTTTGCTTCGGCTCAGTTTTCCCCCTTTGATTGCTCACAGAAGGCGTTCCACACCAGAACTAACAATAAGTTTCTAACCCTCTTTTTCCATTATGTTATTGGTTTTTCTGGGTTTAGTAAGAGTTTTCTGGTTTCTTCTCTTCATCTTCATATGCTTCTAGTAAGGTTTATGAGAGTAGAACCGCCCTTCGGTAGAGATCGAGGAAAAGACAATGTGGTCTTGCTCGCTAAGCGTGCATGGCCCCTTTGGTGTACCTAGACTTAGGGGTTTTTTTTCCCCATTTTACTTTGTCGGTTACCCGGGCAGAACATTGATTCTCCTTCCTCGATCTCTTTGGAGATGTCTGATATCTCGGAGAATGACCGTGAGGCCTTCAGCTACGGCGGGAAAAAAGACTCTTTGAGCAGCGAGAAAACCCGTCCTGTTGACTATGAGTCTGATGAGGGAGCGAGATCCGTGGTCGGGCCGACGGTCCCTAGGCGCGTGGCCGCCCCAATAGTTGACTTAGTTGATTCTTCCAGCGGGGAATATTCTAGAAAGGCGAGTTTTACTGGAGGCTATGCTGGCGGGCAGGGCCTTGAACAGCAGACAACCAATGTTGAAAGTATGGCCGAGCAAGTAAGGGATGAGCAAGGAGAGGTGGCCGGAGAGGCCTCAGAGGCTGACGAGGCAGATAACATGCCCCTTGCCCGGCACCTAAAGAGGACAGGCCGTACTCAAGTGGAAGCCACAATTGTGGATGAAGCAGATGACCGGGACAACATTCCCCTTGCTCACTGCTACAGAATGGTCGGCGGCTCTCAAGTGGAGGTCCCACTTGAAGAAATTGTGGAAGAAGAGGAGGAGCCCGACTGGTATGTAAATGCAGATGAGAGCCGGTATGCCGCTCATTGGGCCACGCTGGATACGAAGGACAAGGTGACCGCATGGCTTACGTCCCTTAGCATCAACTCTGCTTACTATCGGGCGAGCAAGATGGACGTGCTCGCTGGTGTTAAGCTTTCACGTGAGCAGGGAAATGAACTTTTATTCTTCGCCGACTTTTTCCGCGTTGGACTACGCCGCTGGAGCCCTTCCTGGTGGACTTTCTGCACAAGACCAAAGCCGTGCCCTGTGACTTGATGTTGAACACTGTCCGAGCCATCACAGCCTTCACAGTGGCGAGCCGACTGTTAGGGTTTAAGCCAGATATGTACTTGCTCCGCAAGTTATTTATTTTTGCCCCGATCACAGGCGGGAGGATTGGAATGAGGGCCAACTCCAACTTTTTGAGGCTGCTGGTTGATGTTCTCGGGAAGGTGGAGTCCTGGGACATGAGAGTCTTGTTTAGTGAGTCCCGGGTCGGCTGGCCATTCGCGCCCATAGTGACCAGCGAAATCAAGATCCCCAAGGTCTCAAGCAAGACTATAGCTCGTGGGAGATTGCTCGGCTAGCGGCATTGAAGGCTGCCGTATGGGTTATTGAGGAGAATGAGAAGCGTCGGCCAACAATTTTTCTCGATTGGAAAGAGCTGGTATGTAATCCGCGCAACTTGTGCCTGGCCGGAGTGATGCGGGCAAAAGTTCCCGAGGTGGAGCCCCTCTTAATCCATGTTCCTGAAAGCCCTCATCCGTATTGGGGTGACTGTCATGGGCAGATGTTCAAGCGCGAATGCGTTGAATGCCAACGGTTGGGCTCCGGAGCAGATTACCGGCTAGTTTATGAGGACCGGGATGGTTGTCTACTAATTATGAATATGCTCCCGCCTCTATTTTAATAATCATTTTTCTTGTAACGTTACTGATCCCGTTTTGCTTTGTCATGTTTCAGGGATGAAGAACTTGGTAGTGCTGAGGTTGAGGAAGAAATAGGCTGAGCAACGAGCAGCCGATCTGAAGGCCAACGAGCCCGTGGCCTTGCCTAAAGTGTCATTTGGTCCGCCTGCGAAGAAAACCCAAAAGAAGGCTCCGGGCAAGGTTCCCAGCCCGGTTAAGAAAGTAACGGCGCCCTAAGTCGTCGCCCAGCGCTGAAAGAAGCCGTTGTGGGTATCACTGACAAGGCTGCCAAGCCCCCAGCTGCCAACATCTCCGTGGTCCCTGCCGCCAAGGATGTCATGGCCACGGACGGGGAAGAGAAAGAATAGTTCCACTCCTCCCCCTCTAGGTCTGTCCGCCCCCGGGGCTAGAGCGCTGATCCTGTTTTCTCTGACCCCACTCAAGACGGGGTTGCAACTTGGAGGCAGACCGGTTTCCAGATTCCCTCCACCACCAGCGCTACCCGTGCGTTGGTGAAAGAAATCTCTGGAATGCCCCCTTTTTGGGAGTCCTCGATTTTCATGCCCGCGGGAGCCCGGGGGGCCTGGTGGGCAAAGGAATTATAGAAAGGGCCTTACACGATGACCTTGCCCGGGACCGAGACATTGCTGGCCACGTCTTGGTCGGAAACGTGGGGCTTTGTCTGAGCGAGGTAAAGTATTTGCCATAGTTTACCTTTCTTTTTCTTCCTTATTTCCCGTTCTAACTATTTGTCCTCTATTTGCAGATCGCCTCCACATGTACCATTCTCTCTGATCATTATAATGAAGAGAAGAATGCTCGCAAGAAGATGGCGACCGAGTACAAAGAGCTTGAGGCCCTCCTGAAAGAGAAGGTCGAGCAGGCAGCTGCTCTGGCCGACCAAATGGAGACCAACGACGCGGCGGCCAAAAAGAAAGAAGCCGAGATGCTTGAACGTAACTTGAAGTTGGCCGCCCAAAACAGCATTCTGGTTGCTGAGAAAAAATAGCTGGTGGGCCAGATGAAGAAGAAGCAGGCTGACCTGGAGAAGGGGAAGACTACTCTAGCCGCTGTCACTAAGCAGAGGGAGAATCTGCAGGTGGAACGTGATTCTCTCAAAATGCAGGCCGTCAAGGACGAGAAGCTGGTGGAAGGGCTGCTTGAGAAACTGAAGAAAGTTGAGGAGTCCGCGGTGGAGAATTATAAATAAATCCCTGGCCTTCGAGGATGCTGTGGACGCGACCATCGTGCCCTACTTCGCCTATGGCACCAATCACATACTGAGGATGCTTTCCGGCCATGGCGGAGTGGGGATGAAGATGATGGCCGAATGGGCCGTGCTCGACCCTTATGGCAAAGTTGCTCGCCCCTTCCACGCTCTGGTTCCTTACCACAAAGAAGAATTGGCAGCCTTGGCGAAGAGCGATGCTGAGGTTGGGCAAGAACCTTGGGTTCCACCAAATATTGATGAAGTGAATGTCTGCTCGTTGATCCAGGCTTTGGAGTCTGAAGATGAAGCTTTAAAAGAAAGCGAGCAGATGGAAGCGGAATCCCCGGCCAAAGCTGCTGAAGACGAGGCTTCTCGGAAGGAGCTGAACCTCCAATATAAAATGCAATATCGGGCCAGCGCTAAGGAACTTCCTCCCCTTCCCGAACAGGCTTAGTCTAGGGTCATTATTTTTTGCTTGGCCTGCGTGCCACCATTCTAGATTCCGAATTGTAATTCATTCTTTTATCATGAATAGAAAGCAACTTTTACTTGACAACTGCTTCTTTTTTCTTGTAGTGACTTTTTGATTATGTTTTGATTTTGTTCGATAATTGTTTTCTTACTCGTATTTCTCCTGCCATAGATTAGTACAAGTACAGGTATTACCCAGAAACATGTCGAGCATAAATAACTAGAATTAATCGAGCATGCAAACTTGTAATTATCAACTTAAAAATAACAAGGCTAATTAAGCAGGCCTATTATTTAAGTTGAGAGGTTACCTGGGCATATGCCCAGTATAAGTGCTTGGTTTTGGCCAAGGCTTTGAGCGGGCATGGCACCTGTCGCCATGGGCGAGCATCCTAAAGACTGCCTAGCGGGCATGGCCCAACTCTGAACGACGACTAGCTAACCGGGCTTGGCCCTGTTCGACGTTTGTCCGTCGAAGCTGTTGCTAGTATGTCAATTGGGTATAGAGATATACGGCTAACCGTGTTGCTCGGTCACTACAGGAATCCAGATAGTTAGCCGCTTGTAGACACCCCAATTTCGTCCCCCTGGTATGTGACATGACATAAAATATCAAGACCTGTTAAAACATTAACAAATGTCAAGTTACAGGGTCAAAAATGCAAAAGGACAAAGCAGGATGCGCAAAAGGACAAATTGCAGGGACTAAAGTGTCAAAAAAGACCAAGGTTTGAAATTTGGGCACAACCACCCATAGATTTGGGCATGGCGCCCAAAATGGTGGGGGTTGGAGCCCAAATTCCATTCCCAGCACTATTCACTCAATTCTTGACGTAAAATGCAATTCAGCCAGCGTAAGGTACAATCATTCGAAGCACAGAAAGAGAATTGGGCATGGCTCCCATCTGATTTGGGCATGGCACCCAAACTTCTATATAGCAGCGCCCAAACTGCTTTCCTTCAGCGCAAACTTGCCGCAAAACACAACTGGTCCAGCGCAAAGTGCAACCGTTTGATGCGCGAAGAGAAAAATTTAATTCTCGCGATGTCCCTATTTCCTCCTATAAATAGAGGTGCCCGGCTCTTCATTCAGTACTCCTTCTTTGCGTAAAACTTCTCCGCGTTTACGTTACACTGGAGAATTAGAGAGCGGTGTGAGATAGTGAGAGATCACCTCCAAAGCCTCGAAACCCTGCCAAACCTCTGCCAAACACAAAACCAACCGGTAGAAGTGTACCTTAGGCCCCTAGCGAGGTATCCACCCTTTTTCCCCGGTCCAAAAATCGTGAAAAAAGCAGTTGCTCTGCCCGATTTAAAAGGCCAAATCAGTCAGAAATAAGCCGTTATTCTGCCCGATTTCAGCCTACTTCAAGCCAGTCAAACAACCAAACACAAACAGTTACCCTGGCCCAAATCCCTAGGCCAGAAGTAACTTTCAAGAGCAGTCACGCTGCCCAAATTCATACAACACACTTCAACCAGACCAGAAAAAAAAGACTCCCTCTCCCTGAAGGACAGAGCGAGCACATCCTAGGCTGTAAGTTTTATTTTTAAGTCTTTCATTTGTTTGTAAAAGTATTATTTCTAGTCCGACCCAATGTAGTCATATAAGCAGTTGTGCTGCCCGGATTTAATTAGGAAATAGCCATAAATGTAGCCGTTATTATGGCAAAATGTTTTTAGATAAGTTTGTAATTATTTACTCCATTTATTCAATAAAGTCTTTATTTGTAATGATATTATTTCCAGTCCGGTTCAATATCAATATATAAGCAGTTATGCTGCCCGGATTTTGTTAGGAAATAATACTAAATGTAGCCGTTACTATGGCCAAATATTTTCAAGTATATTTGTAATTGTTTGTAAAAGAGTCTTTGCAAGTCTCAGAATAATATAGATGTAATGGATGTATTTGTAGGCGCTTAATGCTTTATTTATCTGTTTAATAAATATAACAAAAAACATACTTTAGCCAAAAACCGTTTTGAGACCGAAAGGGCGAGTTGGGTGCCTAGAACCTTCCCAACTCGTAACTTAGCCTCCGAACCCGTTTTCTTCATCTCTGGTTTTCTTTTTCTGGTTTTGCTTTATTTTTGCCTTAAAATAAAGATGGCGACTCTAAAAACATTTTGGATCCAGTGGGGCCTCGCAACATCTTTCTTTGCACTTTCACGTTCTCCCCTAAAAAAGGGAGAATGAGAATGGAAAGGTGATGTATTCCTATGTCCTGGTATCCCCTAAACAAGGGATAACTTGACGTAGAAAACCCAAAGCACTCATAGTGATCCGAAATAGGCCATAAGGCTATTTTCATAAAATCCATAGTGGGGGCGCTGCAACATCTTTCTTTGCACTTTCAATGCTCTCCCTAAACAAGGGAGGATGGGAATGGAAAGGTGATGTTTTCCTATATCCTGGTATCCCCTAAAAAAGGGATAACTTGACATAGAAAATCCAAAGCTCCCATATTGGATCAAAAATCCACTAAAGGCAACCGAGGCGCATTCCAACGCGCTATTCCGACAGCACTCCTCCCGCACTTTTGATTTCGTCCTCCCCTAGATAAGGGAGGCTGGAACGGGAGCAGTGGATGTCACCGCATCCGCACGTACGAGCACCCCTATCCAAGGGCGCACGGGGCGCGGGAGCATTTTCCCGGGAACCCACACCGCTACCTTATGGGCAGGGCCCCTACCGCTTGGCGGGCATCCTAGTATGTGAACCGGGCATGGCCCCATCTTACTCATGGAGAGGATAAGCTCACTAATACTCGGGAGAGGAGGAAGATTGACCAGGCATGACCTTATTTACTCGCCGGGCGAATAGATTTTTTCAAGCAATCCCCATACAATTGATAAATAACATCGTGATAACTTAAATGAATAACATGTAAAAAACTTGCCTTTTATTGATCAATAATAGTGACCCTCAACAGGACTGAGGTCTTGCCCGTTTGTGTACTGGGTAGAGATGTTAAAAGGGCCGGAAACCGTAGGGTCGACCCTATTAACCGAAAATCTGAAAGGGTTAGGGTCGGGAAGGTACGACCCATTTATTAAACGGGCTGACCCTATAGGGCCGCGGGCAAAATGGGTCGGGTCGCGAGGTTGACTGGCTGACCTGCGGGCTGAGATTTTTTGTTTGGGAAACAGACTAGCCAGTAGCCGGTGTAGACACCCCAATTTCGTACCCCTGGTATGTGACTGACATAAAATATCAAGAACTGTTAAAACTTAACGAATGTCAAGTTGCAGGAGTCAAAAATGTGAAAGGAAAAGCAGAATGCGCGAAACAATGAACTGCAGGGGGGTAAAGTGACAAATTTTGAAACTCCAAAAGTAGCTTGGTGCCGCCAAAGGCACCCATGGTGCCGCACCAAGGGATCCCTTGCCGCACCATGGGATTTCCTGTGCGCGCTCTCACATTCAAATAAGTACAAGTTTTGAAGCAAAACGTACAAGCGGCCAATGCACGGAAACAACCGGAAATTCCGCTGGCCTCGCCTCTACTATAAATAGAGACCCCGGCCTCTCATTTCAGCTTGTTCGCGAATTTTTGATCGCAATAAGCTCGCTTCGCGATCTTTCAATACGCTTAGTACGAGAGGTGCGAGATAGGTGAGTGGAAGCCCCTATAGTCTCCAAACCCCGCCCAAACTCGCCAAATCAAAAACCCATAGGTTATAAGTGATCCCTAGCCTAGTTGTTAGGTATCCACCTCAAATCCCCAATCCAAAAATCCCAAAGTAAGTCCGCTACTCCGCCCGAGTAACGAGTCGAAAAGTCAATAATTAAGTCTAGGTTCCGCCCAACCAAAAAGGCCAAAACCTACCCAAATAAAGTCAAGCCACTCGCCTCGAGTTGATAAGCCCAAACTTCAAAAATCAACACAACAACACACACACACGTGCAACAAAAAGACTCCCTCTCCCGAGGAGGACAGCGAAGACACCACCGCTCTAAAAGGTAAAACCTTTAAGAGCGTTGTTATTTTATTTATTTACATTTTTGTCTTTTATTTATTTTCAAAAGTTGTTATTTAAATCCGAGCAATGTAGCCAATATAAGCCGTTGATTAGATTAGGAAATATTATGTAAAAGAGCCGTTATAATGGCCAAATATTCTTAAATATGTTTGTAATTATTGGAAGGAGACGCGAGTCCGAAATAATGTAGCCACGAATGTATCTGCTTAAATTTCCCTTGTCAAAATAAGACCTTATTTATTTGCTAGATTAATATAACAATGAGCATACTTCACCAAAAACGTTTTGAGACGAAGGGCGAGTTGGGTGCCTAGCACCTTCCCAACTCGTAACTTAGCCTCCGAACCCGCTTTCAAAAATCTCTGGTTTTCTTTTCTGGTTTTCCTTTATTTTTGCCTTAAAATAAAGGTGGCGACTCTAAAACTTTCAGATCCGGCCTCGCAACATTCCCTCTTTGCACTTTCTCGTTTCTCCCTAAAAAAGGGAGATACGGGAATGGAGGGGTGATGTATTCCCATATCCTGGTATCCCCTAAACAAGGGATAACTTGATGCGGGAAACCCATAGCTCCCATAGCGATCTGATTGGGCCATAAGGCTATTTTAATAAATCCATAAGTGGGGGCGTCGCAATATCTTTTCTTGCACTTCTCTATTTTCCCCTGAAAGATAAAAGGGGAGAATGAGAATGGAAAGGTAATGCATTCCCATATCCTGTTATCCCCGAAATAAGGGATAACCTGACATGAGGAAACCTTTAGTTCCCATTTTGGATACAAAATCCACTCAAGGCAACCGAGGCACATTCCAACGTGCTAACATAGACAGCACTCCTCTCGCACTTTGGATTTCGTCTTCCCCTAAACAAGGGAGGGTGGAACGAGAGCAGTGGTGTCCCGCATCCGCACGTACGCGCACCCCTATCCAAGGGCGCTGGTCGCACCCCTGAACCTCACAAAGGGCGACTTTGCTGGGAGTTGTTTTATTTTAAATAAAATGGAGGGCTAGACTCATAAAATAAAACCTTTTTTGTTTTTTATTTGTTTCTGGCTGCAGTATGCTCGTTATATTAATTTACGCATTTCAATAAAGTGTTCCCATTACGGCCGTGGCTATATTTGTGGATATGATCCTCCATCTGGCAGCAGTCTCGTTCCGATACCTGTTACGGACATGTTTAAGAGTATAAAAAAAATTCAAAAAAAAAAAAAATATATATATATATATACAAAAAAAAAAAAAAATATATATTATATATATTACAATAAATTCGGCAAAGACAACAAAAGAGCCGGGCTTTACTTTTTTCCATTTATTTTTTCGCTTCATTTTTCTTTTTTCACTTTATTCTCAGTATATTCGCATATCTCGCATTCATGCTGCCATTTTATTTTGGGGACATAGGACCAAAATTTGTAATTAATAGGATAGATAGTTTCCCGCTTTTCTTTCTATTTCTTAAAATGGTGTGCTTAGCTTGCTTGCGCCAAAAATAAAAAGCCGAGAAAATCCACATATAAACAAAGAAGACAGCCATAATTTGTTTTATTTTTCTGTAAAATAAATAAAGACTTTACTGTTTTTCTAGATACCGCACACACGTGCACGCATATAAATATATTCCGAACTGTTACCCTACACCATGGCCAGCCTACCCCCTGCATAAGCCAACGTTAGAATGCATATAGTTTTTCAGGACACTTCACAGATTGACCGGTTTTTGCATTTTGAATTGTGGGTCACCTCAAAAAAAAATAAAGTTCAAAAAAAAAATATATATATATATATATATAGTAAGTGCGCACAAAAAAAAGTATCAATATAAATAATAAACAGGGGCTGACTTATAATTCTCAAATGCTCGACCTAGACCATTTCGGATGGTGGATCCTCGAAAGAGTATAGGCCCTTCGCCTCGACCACCCCTGGGAGTCGAAAGGCAGGTGAAATACGTTGGTCCTATACTCTGGAGAAAGAATCCACTATTCCAGGAAAAGTCCTGAGACTGTCAAAATAAAGCAGGTGCTTATCCGGTCAATTGTAGGGAACATGAAAATAATAATAATAAAATATTAATAAAAAGGCACGCTGTACTTCAAGCCCAGATAGCCTCCATCCAAATTTCTCGATACCTACCAAACCCCATTTTCCTCAGAGACCTGGCCCGAATTTGGAAAGGCAGAGACAGTACTGGCCTGTTGATTCGGGAAGATAGTGCGTAAATCGATCGAGGGTATCGCCAGATCGACAAGGGCGTAATCAGCACGCATCCGAGCAAGATGGCGTAAGAAAGTGAATGCCTATGGGTACAGTTCGTGGGCCTGTATGTTCCGCCTCCAATGCAGAATGGTTTGACCAAAGGTGGGGTGCAGTGATGAGTCAGATGGCTAGTCTGGTACAGAGTCTAAAATCCAGTAGTGAGGTGAATTCTTCCCCTACTATTCCCCAAGAAGCATCCACATCTCAGGTGCCTCCAAACCCAATCCCTCAGCCAAGCACTAACCCACCAAATACTACCACTATCCCAAATCCCAATCCTCCACCAAGTCCCTATTACCCAAATATATATCCTTACCCGCCTTATCCACAATATATTCTCCCAAACACCCAGAACCCAAATGACCTCCCTTTTCCTATAACTAACCCACTCCTAAATAGCCCACACATGGACCCAAAAAGCTTTAACCCACCAGGCCAAGTTACCACATATTTACCTCCTAATGATCCTGGTCGCCCGGCTGAAGCTACCAATAACCCACCAATCCAAAACCCATACACTACCCAAAACCCACCAACTCAGAATCCATATACTACCCAAAACCCACCAAACCAAAATCCTTATACTATCCAAAACCCAATAACCCAAGACCTTTATCCAACCCAATACCTATATCCCACTCAGAACCCTTATAATGCCCAAATTCCATTAACCCAGATCCCATATACTGCCCAAAACCCACCAGCCCAAAATCCCTACCTTCAACCGAAAAATAACCCAGCTTTCCCAAATCCAGCCAGTATATACCAAAAACCAACTCCCCCAACCACCAAAATGGAGGCCGACATGGAAAATATGAAGGCCATGATGCTTAAACTCCTCAATAAAGGGGAATTTTCTACTCGGGCCCTAACATTGCAACCATCAGCAATACTTCCCTCAAAGTTCAAAATGCCCGACATAGAAAAGTTTGACGGGACTGGATGCCCCATATCCCATTTAAGATCTTATTCCACCGGCATGCAGTCACGGGGAGCTAGCTTTGAAGCTATGGCTTCCAATTTTCACCTCACCCTGGTAGGAGCTGCCAAGCAATGGTTAATGCTGTCTGATAGCAGTACCATGAATACCTGGGACCAGATAGCCGAAGCATTCCTCGAAAGATACAAAGATAATACCACCCCGAAAATAGAGGGACCTTGAATCGTGCACCCAACGGAAAAGGAAACCCGCGCCGAAGTTTGCAATGTGGAAGAGAAAGTCGGCACGCACTGATGCACTCGATCCGGCCGAGTCATGCCGGATGTTCATCAAAAACCTCCAACCCATTTACCTGGAACATATGCGGTACCTCCCCTATACCAATTTCAAAGAAATAGTGGAGATAGGAGCCCGTATTGATGATGATATACGGACCGGCCAACTAAAAACCAATACGTCTTCCAGTTCTTTCCGTTACTCCAAAGGAAAGACAACCGCATCGCCTCCAAATCCAATATGGTAGGGAATGCCTCAACCCCATTTTCTACCCAAAATTATAGCTCTGCTCCATGGTATTATGGGTCGACGGTCCGCAATACAATGGGAGCAAATAATGGCCCGGCCGTAAACTTCGTAAATCGAACAGGTAAGCCGGCATTTTGATGAACCGCAAGCTCCCCGCCTCGCAGGGCTAATGGCACAAGGAGTGTTGAAGCCATTGAAAATTATAAGCCACTCGACCCCCCGCCTGTGACTTGGAACCATGCCCAAGATCGTGAATATCATCGCCCAATGGTCACCTCACCGACAAATGTTACACCCTCAAAAATGCTATCCAGACCTAATAGATGACAAGGTTATTGAAAAGCCTCCACCTGCACTCAAATGTAGTCAATAACCCTCTACCTCAAATCAATATGATTGAGGTTGATGAAAACCCTTCCGTGCCCAAGTTTGAAATAAATAAACACCCACTTCCATATATCCTCATTCCTATTCCTCCACCCTTATCCATAAAAGAGCTTAACTGTAATATGCTCTCTTGGGACACCATCCTTGGTAGCCAAAACACCTGTAACATTGAAAAAGCCACTTGGGTTGGTGGAGATGTTAGCCACCTTACCCGATCCGGCCGAGCCTACCAAACCCCGAAAGAGGTGACCACTCGAAAAGATCAAGTAACGTATATCGGGCTAAAACGGTGGAAGATTCTTTATTAACTCGATGAAGAAAACTCAAGCCAACATTTCCATCCGGGCTTACTGTGCTTCCAAGACCCACCGTGATACACCGCTAAGTCGCTAAGCCAAGCGGTCGTTCCTATTGAAACCTCCCCCAATGAGCTCACCCAGATGATCGGGAACATTCATTTCGGGAACGTGATAATGTTTACCGATCTAGACCTGCCCAGGGAAGGAACTAACCACATTGATGCTCTTCACATCACTGTGGGAATTTTGGAGAAACGGGTTCCCCGAGTTTTGATAGATAATGGGTCTTCACCGAATGTATGTCCCGCCAAGACACTAGCCAAACCGGGATAAAAATATCGAACTCACTCCTTCCTCGCAGACAAGCTAAGGCATACGACAACACCGCCGATGTGTCTTGGGGTGGTCACTTTAATGTTAACTGTTGGGCCCTTAAACATGCCAGCTTGAGTTCCAAGTCCCGGATATACCACCACCTTTAGCCTGTTGTTGGGACGCCTCGATTCATGGGGTAAAGGGGTAGCCTCTTCATTACACCGTGTCAAATTCATCCACGATGATCACATAGTAATTATTCTGGCCGACAAGATCGTGGAGAATAAGGAAAGCGAGGATGTCCCAATCCTCGAGATAGAACATGAAGACACTGGTATTTTCCTCAGTGGCTTTGAGGTTATCCCCCAAGCTGTGGTCAACGCCATTGAATATGGCCGAGAAACTGACATCATTGGTAAGAAAGTTACCTCCCTAGGAAACATGGTCCCTTTAAACATGTTCCGGAAAATGAATTATATGCCCGGTCTAGGTCTCTAAATCAAGCAAGGCTAGCTAGTTAATTTAGTCCAAGATGAACTTAAGGAATGTATCCTCCTTTCTGCCTAGATACACGCCTACTCCAAATTAAGTAGCCGCAATCATGAAACGTAGACGTAAGAAAAGAAAGGCGTAAATGAAAAAGCTTCCTTATGAATATCCCCTCTCCAAATTTCTATCGAAAACCTTAAATGGTTATTTTGTACGAAAGGGGAGATCGAAGCCTATCTTATGTTTCCCGAACCCCGGATAGACCGTAATGGGAAAAGATGCCCGGTTGGGAAGTCTTTGATGATGTCAAGATTCTCTCGATGATATGGAACAAGTTACCCTGGAGCCCCGTAGCACCAATTATAAGACTGTCACTATTGAAAATGCTTGGTCTATAGACCAAGATGATTATGCTTGCCCTCGCTAGATGATGACTCGCCTAGAGACAAATTTTCGGGTATGATAGACTGAGGCACCGATTATGAAAAGCTCCCCGCCGAAGTTCGAGTCTATTTCTAATAAGCCTCTCGCATTGGTACACCACTACCGGTCCGCCTCCTCGACACCCGCACTGTAGACCGCTTCGATACACTATCCCCGATCCTTTCCTAGCTTTACTGATTGGTCATCTACCAATCCGCTACCTATAATTGAGGATCTCAAACCCTGTGTCCTCAACAATGTAATAACCCCCGCATAATGTGCTTTTAATAATAATATGGATGTCTTTGCTTATTCCTTAGTTGCACCTAATTTAAAAGACGATTAAATAATAATAATTATGATAATGAGTCATTTAATAAAATGGACCCAAAAGATAAAAATTATCTACTTGAGCTTGCAAAGTCACCGAGTACTGTGAACAAAGCCATTCATCAAGAATATCAAGACTGTCCCACTATCAACCCGGGCCGGACAATGAAATCAAAGAAATCGAATCGGCAGCTACCTCCAAGGTCCGTAAAGAAAGGCACTTATTGATCTCCTCAAAGAGTTCATAGACATCTTTGCCTCGGTCCTACGAAGATATGCCCGCCTAGATCCATATAGTCGAGCACCGGATTCCCACATACCCTGATGCTCGCCTGGCCAAACAAAAGCTCCGCCGCATCAAGCCGTAATGGTCACTACAAGTCAAAGAAGAAATCATGAAACAACACAACTTCATCCGGTAGTTGAATACCCGACTGGCCGTCCAATATAGTGACTGCTCCCAAGCCCAACGGAAAGTCGAACTGTAGACTTCCGCGACCTCAACAAAGCTGCCGCCCAAAGATGACTTCCCCGCCCAACATTGATATTGTGGTAGATGCCGCCGCAGCCACAAAGTCCGATCCTTCGTCGACGGCATGCCGGGCTACAACCAAATCAAAATGGCAGCAGAAGACCAGAGAAGACCTCATTCACTACTCCTCGGGGACTTATCGTTATACCGTCATGCCATTCGACTAAAGAATGCCGAGCCACTTACCGTAGGTCGCCACCACCCTCTTCCACGACATGATCCACAAAGAGATGGAGGTCTATGTCGATGATATGATCGTGCATTCCAAATGACGCCTATGGTGCTCACATTAAAGATCTCCGTAAGTTCTTCGAAAGACTCGTAAAGCACCGATGAAGCTTAACCCCACCAAATGCACATTCGGGTTACCAGAGGCAAAGTCCCGATTTCTAGTAATCGAGCAAGGCATCGAGATCGAGCCAAAGAAAATCAAAGCCATCCCGAAATGCCACAAATTTAAAACTCCCACCGAAGTAAAGGCTTCCTAGGCCGGTTGCAAGACATCACCTGCTTCATCGACAACCGACTACCACCCGCGAGCCCTCTTTAAACTCCTCAAAAGAATACCGATCAAGTCTGGGACGCAAAGTGCCGCCTAGCCTTCGAGAAAATAAAAGCCTACCTTACCAATCCCCCTGCTAGCTCCACCTCATACACATAAACCTCTCCTCATATACTTAACCGTCACGCACACCTCAAGAGGGGCTATGCTCGCCCAAGAGAAAGAAAATTCCTACATTGAAAACGCCATATATTTCATAAGTAGAAGCTACAAGGAAGCGAGCTAAACTATTCTAAGACTAGAAAAAGCCGCACCGCCTAGTCCGGGCCACTCGTGAGGCTCAAAACCTATCTCCAAGGAAGGTCCATCAAGCTCATATCCGTGATGGACCCTATCAAATACATCTTCGTAAGCCATCACCGTCCAAACAGACTAGCCAAGTGGTCTTTTCTTCTAAATGAGTTTGACATAACCTATGTCACTCTCAAGTCTATCAAAGGGAGCGCCATTGCACCACTTAGCCGATCTACCTCAAGACCGAAGATGCACCGAGCCCGGTTTCTGCATTAAGGTATCCCGAAATCACCGACTGTGACACCTGTTGGCAAATGTTCTTTGACCCGAGCCGCAAACAAAAGAGGCTTTGGCATAGGAATCTTGTTAATCGATCCCGCCGACTCTCATACTCCGCCGGCTATAAGGTTGGAGTTCGAATGTTCAAATAATACAATGAGTATGAAGCCCGTATTGTCGGCCTAGAAGAAGCTCTCAAAAGGGGAGCTAAAGATCTCGAAGTCTACTGAGACTCGCCCGATTATAAATCAAGTCGAAGGAAGGTGGAAGACCCAGATCCTCTACCGCAACTCTATCATGCCAAGCAATAACAGCCGCCGATTTGGTTCTATCTCGCTCCATTACCCGCCACGAGATAGAATCAATTCGCCGATGCTCGCCACTCAAGGCCATCGTCCGCATTCCCACGAAACTAAAGTCCAACCATTCATAGTCGGGAAGAAATCACTCCTGCAAGCATCTTTCAAAATCAACGCCCCGGGGCGCATCACGAGCCCCGGTATGTCGATATCTTAAATCCGCCTCCAAGAATCTTTATCCCCCTCGGTTAGACAAAAGGGAAGAAGTCTCCCCGAAGAAGATGGGGCCTCCCACCCGACACTCGGCAACAGTATAAGAGGCACTATCAAGGCCTCAACTTACTATGTGTCAATCAAAGC
>JABEVN020002232.1:0-22122 GCA_013146195.2 Codonopsis lanceolata
GCAAGATCGCATAAACAAAAATGTAAGAAAAATGATGGAGTGGTTATTGAAATAGACTGATGGACACAATATTGACACAACTGATTAAAAAAATGTTGTAATTTGACAATTTGGGAGAAGTGTATGTGATGTAAACATTATGATGGTTTATTGTTTACTTTTGACATTGTCCTGCTCATTTGTCGTTGGAAATTTAAAACAATTTGTATCAAATTACAAATTTGATGGTCTTTTGTAAAAAACAGATTGATGGCCATGTGTAATTTGTTACATTATACCAATGTTATAAGTTGTTCCTATCCATCAGCTAAAATTTTACGTAAAATGTTCAAACTTTCATGGCATCGTAAAGTGTTTTCTAGCAAAAAACCCTCCACAGATTTCGAAAATGCCATGCCAAGACATGGCATCAGGATGGATTTCACATAATATTGTAGAACCAAAATTAATTGAAAATGCCGATGCTAACTCGCCTCAGGATACATTTGATGTGATTTTGAGGACCAAAATCAATCTGTAAAGTCTGATGCCAATCTCGCGCATCGAGGATGAATTTGATGCAATATGCGCACTAAAATTAATCCGTAAACTCGATGTCAAACACGGCATCAGGTTGCATTTGACTTAATTTTGGAGCACCAAAATTAATCCAGAAACTCTGATGCCAAGCACTGGCATCAGGTTGCATTTGACTTGATTTTGAAGGACCAAAATTAATCCAGAAACTCTGATGCCAAGCACTGGCATCAGATTTCATTTGACAGTATTTTGGAGGGCCAAAATCAATACAGAAACTCTTATGCCAACCACTGGCATCAGGTTGCATTTGACTTGATTTTAGACCACCAAATTTAATCCAGAAACTCTGATGCCAACCACTGGCATCAGGATGCATTTGACTTGATTTTGAAGGACCAAAATTAATCAAGAAAGTTTGATGCCAACCAATGGCATCAGGTTGCATTTGACAGGATTTTGGACCACCAAATTTAATTCAGAAACCGATGCCAATACGCATCGTGATTATTTGACAAAGATTTTGGAGGACCAAAATCAATCTAGAAGTCCGATGCCAATCCTCGCATCGATGAATTTGACAAAATATACAGTACCAAAATCAATCAAGAAAGTCTCCATGCCAATCCCCATCGTGGATGCATTCGGCAGATTTGGAGGACCACAATTATTCAACAAACTCTGATGCCAACCATTGGCATCAGGTTCCATTTGACAGGATTTTGAAGCACCAAAATCAATCCAGAAACTCTGATGCCAACCACTGGCATCAGGTTGCATTTGACATAAATTTCAAAAAAGGCGATAACAAAGATTCACCGCTTTTTCAGACCACAAAACAACATCCATTTCTGCTTGTCAATTCCAATAATCAAACTCATAAATTCTTGATTCGTCAACTAAAATATAATCAACATTATTAATGAATCTCTACATGTCCTAGAATTGTGATTACAATATTTATTACATCTACTACATGTATGTTTCCTTGTACTACTCATTTCACCCTTAGACGCAATTCTTCTTCTTAGGCCATCCAGCAATTCTCTTCATTGCTGGGGTAAGATTACCTAAGCCGATGATTTTTGAATCTCATACTTATAAGTTGTTGAACCGGCATCGCTTCCTTCATAGCACTTGACATAATAACTATTTAAAAAGTAATTATCAATTATGTCTTCAACTACTCTACGTGATCCGACAATAACAACAACAAAGATGACAAAGATGGGAAGCCTTGAATCGCCATTGATAGCAAGAACATGTTCGACAATCCAAATCAACTCGAAGCAGTAGGATTAGATACAACTTCATAAATAGTAGTTAGTAGCTTTCATAACCCCGCCATGACATACCAACTTTCAAATTCTCTATCCACTTTTTATCCATCTTAGCACAAAGAAGCTTGTTCCATTTCAAACCATTATTCAAACCTTTCGACAAACCATACCATAAGTTTTTTCTTATGCAATCCACCATACAAGTGATAGGAAGTCCTCGAGCATCAAGAATCAATTGTTGAATGACTCGGCAAAGATTTGATGTAAGTTCGAGATAACGATTATCGAATAATGTGCAATGGCCCACTCGAAAAGGAAGGTCAACCAAAAATCTAAGGCAACTGGTCCACCATCTCCTTTAAATACCTCAAACTTCTTCTCAAACAACTCAAGCTGGCCATATAAGCTTTAAATTTTAAACAAATATTATTCTTCTTTAAATTTTAAACAAATATTATTCCGAAAGGAAGAGCGCTTGCCACCACACATATCTTTCAAATTACGGCAAAGATGAACCAAACAAAATGCTTAGAACTACCAAAAACATCGGAATCGCTTGCATCAACCCAACATTCCGATCTGATACAATAAGCACATCACCCCCATTAACTGCTTCTTTTACTTTTGAAAGAAACCAATGCCAATTATCATAATTTTCTGAACTTACTATATTTTTTTTTTAGGGAAGCAGGGACAATACCCTGCGGGGTTTTATTAAAAATAAAAAGGAGGTACAAACTTGAGGGGGACAACCAGCCTTGCCTTTATAACCAGAGGACGGAGGAGCTTGACCTCGAAAAGGAGATACATAAAATAAACTAAAACTATGCATACAATTAATTTTTCCTAAAATAAAATAAACCCAAAGCATCATGTTGCAGCACACGGCGAACCTCTCCCGGAAGCTGAGTCACTGACGAAAATAACTGATCCGTCCTAGAAGCATGAGCCAAGTCAGCTAATCTGTCTGCCACTGCATTACCTTCCCGATAAATGTGACAAATCTCATAATTGCCCAAAAGATTAAGGCACCGACGAAGATCATAAGTGAAGAGCCATGGACAACCTGTCCTATCCTTAATAGCTGAAGCAACAACCAAATAATCCACTTCCACAATCACCTTCTCATAATTCCTATCGCGACACAAAGTTAAACCATCACAAAGAGCCCGAAATTCCGCATAAGTATTAGTTCCTTGCCCATAAAAATGGGAAAAACTACAAAGAAAGAAACCATCAGAATCTCTAATTACTCCCCCTGCAGTAGCAACACCCTCTCTAGATGACCCATCTGTATTGAGCTTTACATAATTTGGTGCCGGAGGCTTCCAACGAATCCAAGAGCCTCTTAAAATGTTTATCCTTTTAACTGTCAAGTCCAAGTACCGCAAACAGAAAATACCCCTAGCTGTGTCATTGGATTTAGGAGAGAATTGAAACAGAACTTCCTTCAAACCAATCAGAACCTGGTTGTAAATCGAATCACTAGACATGGGAATGTTTTCAAAAATAGCTAAACATCTAGCTTTCCAAATTGCCCAACAACCATGGAGGAGAATACCAACCTGAACAGCCCCTAGTTGAGTTCACAGATAAACATTGTCAATCCAGACTCGGAACAGATGAGAAATAGAGACGTATCTATCAATTTTATTGAAAGGGTGAGCCAACTTACACCAAAGTTTTCGAGCCACTTCAGAATTCAGGAACAGATGCTCAATGGATTCTCTATCTGGATTATTAAGGCAGCAAACACAATGAGAAACCAAAGGAATATTTTTGGAGTGAAGCCGCAAATCAACAGGAAGGGCAGCAAAAATCATCTTCCACCCGAATGCACTGATTTTAGTTGGAAGCCACGGCTGCCATACTTTTTTCGCCCAGAATAAAGGAGGAGATCTCGCACGACAATGATTCCAATAAGTTTTTGAGTCGAAAGTCCCAGAAGGAGTCAGACAGAAGATTAATTTATCCAAACAATCATCTTAAAGATATGTATTCTTGATACTATCATGATGCCGATCAGGAATAAGAGGGATCAAATCCGGTAGCTGATTGAGAGCATTTCTAACCGTAAGTTTTATATCAATGGGAGCTGGTCCTTCTAATCTGGAACCAACCCAATTATCATTCCAAAATGAAACATTACCAACACCGATGACCCACCGACAGTGAGGCTTCAGAATCTCCACGTGTGCTTGAACAGCACGCCAAACATGGGAAGCTACGGATGGAACCAGAAACTCACCGTTTTGGTTATACTTCATATTGATAAACTGAGCCCATAGACCAGTGCCTTGAAGAATACTCTAAGCTAATTTAGCATGAAGCGTATCACAAACATGTTGCAGAGAACGAACACCCAATCCCCCTTCAACAACTGGCTAACAGATCTTAGCCCAAGACACCCAATGAATTCTGTGATTATCTCCGCTACCCCATAAAAAGTTTGCCATCGCACGCTCAATACGACGAAGAACTCCCAAAGGAACTTTAATAACAGCCAAAGCATAAACATGAATGCTACTAAGGACAGATTTAATCAAAACAATTTTACCACCGAAGGATAAAAGTTGAGATTTCCACCCATCTATCCGGCTCCGAATCCTAGCTTCCAAAGCTTCAAAGTAATGTCTACGAACGCGACCCCGAAATAAAGGAAGGCCCAGATATGTCATAGGAAAAGCACGATGAACACATCCAGACCATCTAGCAATTCGATGAGCCTTAGATCTTGAACATTGAGAGGAAATGTAGAAGCCACTTTTATCTAAATTAATATACTGGCCAGATGAGTATTCATACTGAGATAAGATCTTCCTCAGTGACAAAATAGTATTCTTTCCCGCATTACTAAAAATGATCATATCATCTGCATACAGAAGATGAGAGATAATCATATTCCCCCGACCATGATTATAAGGCACCAGGTTCCCCCTCTCATATCCTCTTTTAATGGCAGTCGATAAAATTTCCTGCGCTATGATGAATAAAAGAGGAGATATAGGATCCCCTTGACGAAGCCCCCTGGTGGATTTGAAGAAGCCATAGTTGGAGCCATTAATCCGCACCGAGTACCAAATATTGTTAATCAGATTTTCAAAAAGGCCACAAACCTGATTATTGAAACCAAAGAATTTAAGAGCCTTTAAAAGAAAAGGCCATTCCATACGATCATATGCCTTCGACATATCCAACTTAAACGCCACATTACCACCAAAAGCTTTGCAATTAATTATGCTAATCAATTCGTGAGCCAACACAATATTCTCGTGAATTACCCGACCTTTAACAAAACCAGCCTGCTCCAGGGAAATGAGATTAGGGAGAATACTAACCAACCTATTAGCCATAATCTTGGAAATAATCTTACAGGTAAAATTGCAAAGACTAATAGGGCGGAGATCCCCAAAATTGCTGGGATTAGCAATTTTAGGAATGAGAACCATAACTGTAGCTGAAATACCCCGATGAAGAACTGTACCACGGAAGAAATCCCGAACCGCTGCCACAACATCTTCCTGAATAATATCCCAACAAGCCAAAAAGAAATGCCCAGTGAAACCATCAGGCCCTGGAGCACTATCCGCATTTAATCCCTTCACCGCATCCAAAATTTCTGAAGCAAGAGGAATCATAGCCAGATTATGGTTATCAATGTCACTCACCCTACTATGGTCCACTGAAAATAAATCCTCTTCCATAGTAGGATTAGAAGTAGTAAACAATTTCGAGAAATAATCCACTGCCAAGTTACCCAAATTAGGACCATCCGTACACCAAGATCCATCTTGCAATTTAATTTTAACCATATTCCTTTGAGCCCTATCCCGAATAGAAGCATGGAAGAAAGCTGTATTACGATCTCCATCGCATAGCCATTTGTTGCGAGACTTTTGTTGAAGCAGCTCATCCTCCCACTTCAGAAACTGGTCCAGGTCTTGATGAGTCTTAGCTAAAGAGCTAGCCACGGCATCATCCCAACCCAATTGCAATTGAAAATCCAGCCGAGTAATAGTATCTTGAAATGTAGCAATCTGTTTATGAACATTCCCAAACACTGTCCAGTTCCACTCTTTAAGAGATCTCCGCAGCAACATTAATTTTCTATGCAATATCTCCATAGAGTTACCGTCACATTGTCGAGACCAAGTAGCAGCAATAAAATTCTGAAAATCTTGATGATCAGTCCACATGCGCTGAAACCTAAAACAGGTTTTTGGTTTTGGAGTTAGATGAAATTCTATAAGTAGAGGCGAGTGATCAGATTTAACCCTACTCAGGTGAGTTACGCGCATAGCAGGAAAATGAACTTTGAACAAACCATTGGCTAAAACCCGATCAAGCCTCTCCCAGATTCTACCCTTTCCATGATGTCCATTGCACCAAGTATAAAGTGAACCCTCATATCCTACATCCATCACACCTGCCTGAATCATGCAGGAGTTAAAATCACCCATGCTGCCAAAATCGTAACCATTGCCCCCGAGCTTTTTTGAAGAAGAAGAGATGGTATTAAAGTCACCTCCAATGAACCAAGATTCGTTAATGCGCCCAGCTATATCTTGCAAGTCATACCACAATAATTGACGATCCCCTCTAGTGCATTTAGCATAAACAATTGTGACTAATGATGACAGATTATCTGGACCAGTAACTCTCACTGTAACGAACTGAGATGAAGCACTATAAAAATCAACATGCACATTATTGTTCCAGACCAGCCAAATGTGTTTATTAGTAGGTTCATAATGCATACTATTTTTGAATCGAAGAGTTTTAGCCACCTTGGCAAGACGAGATCCTTCTATCTTAGGCTCCAATAGAGCGACCAGAAACGGTTTATGTTGAAAAATCAATTTCTTCAAATAAGAAATTGTTTTCTTGTTGCCCACGCCACACACATTCCATATTATGATCGACATAAAAACAGTTAATTAGAAGTAACCTGGGCCTTAGCTTTCGCCCTAGTCTGACGTCTGTTTGAGGGAGCAACCTTAAATGCTTTCTTCTTCTTGCTTCTGACTCCGATTTTATCTTTGCATTCCTTTTGAAAAGCTTTAACGGAACCCGGTGAGTGGGGAAAATCGCGTAAATCATCAAAGGAGGCAGATCAGATATATTTGATAGGGATTTTCGGTACATCAGGATCCACCGATTTTGGTGAATCCAAAACCCTTACATTCCCCAATTTATCATCTTCGGAAAAAATATGAATTTTAGTAGGCTCTTCCACAATCTTGGATGCAAAATCTTCGTCAATGTTGCCTTCCAGATTAGTCACAGTTACTGTAACAGCCCGACCCGGACTCCAATGCGAAATCCCAAGGTCGTGCCATTAAGACAGGCTAAAAGACGGACAAGCACCTGCTAAGCATAATGGTACGAGTCAAAAGATGAGCCATCGAGCTCGAATAGGAAGGTAAAGCCATAACGGCAATACGGAACAACAAAAATTAACACCTGCGGAAGCGAATCATAAGTGGGACCAAAGCCTTTAATCCTAAACAAAGGAACGCAAGGATGAGAGATAACCATCTCTCGACAAATTTACGACTCGCGTGACGCAACATTGCGCACGGACAACAAACCATCGGCAACCAAAGGCCGGTGAATCAACAAATACCAACCTGATAAACAACCACTCAACGGCTACAACATGCCGGAGGGACAAATCAACTTAATGAATAAGATATTTAAATACTAGCAACTAAACCCAAGTCTCTCGACTAAAGTCGTCGGAGATGACAATAACAACAACACTAAGACACGCGAGCTAAAACCTTGCTCGGGAAGACAACGGAATAAACTTCTAAATAAATACAATAGCTCGACCAAACAAGTCGGCTCCCAAAATAATACGATAAAATACTAACATAACTACCCAAGTAAAGTTTACATAACTTTACATCCGTATCTCACAAGATGATAAATACAATAATAATAATAATATTAACTCCAAGCTATTGCCCGGAAGACCACCTGCTATCCAACAAGCACCCGAAGCTGCAACGCGCACTAACGAGCTTACTGCAAAAACTAAGGAAAACAAACACACGGAATGAGTCATAATGACCCAGTAAGTTACTAAATGCAATTGTATGGCATAGCATGGCGTGGCATGGCATAATGCACAAGCATGTACAAAATCAAGGCATCTTAATAGTATACCAACAATAAATCATGTACAACCAGAATATGGGCCTAGTCCTTAATAATAAAACCATGGGTCCAACCCTCAAATGATCACAACATGGGTCCAACCCTCAATGATCACAAATTTGCACTTAGCACGTTATTCACATAAGTGCGAGTATTAAACATCACAATAGGATATGTTATGGGCCCGGCCGCTACGTAGCTCCTGCAAGAAAAACACTGTTACCCAAAATCGTGACTACGATGCTCGTGTCTTCGTATCGATATACCGAACTCCGCCGGCCGATAGCAGCCTGGACCGCACGTATTGCTACGACAAAGGGGCTACTTCCCCATTGCGGCCTACAATGGAGGGGTGTGTGAGGTCCCAGGTACGGCGATCCATAGCGAATACGAATCTGACCATTCGTATAGGCGATGTATCGTCCCACCCTGACATAAAAATCAAACCAAATAGTGCCAGCTGGACTTAATGCAATGCACAAGTAGATGTTTACTCGTCAAGACCAAATAAGGATCGGATTCGACAAGAGCGAACCCGTCCGACCAAATGCTCAAGTATGTATTTACTCAATATAAACAAATAAGGAATGAATTCGACAAGAGCGAACTCATCCGACCAAATAGGTTATTATTCTTTACCATAAATCAAGTCAAGGCAATTACA
This sequence comes from Codonopsis lanceolata, assembly GCA_013146195.2. NCBI lineage: Eukaryota > Viridiplantae > Streptophyta > Magnoliopsida > Asterales > Campanulaceae > Codonopsis > Codonopsis lanceolata. The sequence continues at coordinate 8,623 of JABEVN020002232.1, forward strand.
TTGCTCACAGCCAAATAATCTTAAAAGATCTCAAGTCACCAATTAAATCAAGAATAGTATAAACCCACCAAGAATCATATTATGAGGTCTATAATGGACCTCTATTTGAAATCAAACCAAAGACTACACCGTAGTCATAACCCACAAATACGTTCATGCACAACCGATCATTTCCCAAAAGTGAGAACTCACTCAATAATTATTTTTCAACCATACTCGAGACCATAGGTTGGCCTTTAATGTACCGTGCTCTCCCGAGCACGCTCTAAATAAATCTCCTTATAATTCTCTATAATATAAGTGTCTCAATTGGACACCAATCGAGATGCTCCGGTGCTCACCATCATGACCTACCAAAACCCGAACATCGTAGGAGTTCATCCCAACGGTTATTAGCATGTTATTGAACTTAAAATGACTCCGTTGAGTCTTACTATTAAGTTTCATTATTTACACATTCCATAAATCCCAACATTATCATCCTCTTCAATTTATGACAAATTCCAAAATAATTCGGGCTTGATTCCCAAGCCCCAAAATTCATAAAATCCTTAACAAAGGGATAACCCATTTCTCCCAACACACAACATCATCCAAATCATCATACACATTAATACCCACTTTAATTAACAACAATTCCTCCAATAATTCGGGCTTGATTCTCAAGCCCTAAAATTCATAAAACTCAACATAAATCATATACCCATTTTATAAATCACATAATCTCAATTAAATGGTCATACTCATATTACCTAGTGAGATCACACATCCAAATTCCCAAACTTATGTATACTTTCATAATAAACCCAAATGAGATGTAAACATGATTTCTAGCATGCTCACAATCCTAGAAATACAAGATGAAGAGTAACAATATACTTCAACAATCATAGAATTCATCCTACATATGCTCTTAACAAGTTCACATGCACAAATCACAAGTTAAAAATCATAAAAAGCAAGTATGTGTACTCATTGACCTCAAATAGCATAGAGTTTGTTTTCCTTAGGATCAATGAGTACAAAATCAAAGGGAGAAGAGGTAACTTACTTGTATTCTACACCAAAGAAAGCAAAGAAGAAAACTAATCGGTTGAAAATGATCTACTCTTCAAGCTCTACACTTCTTGTGGAGGTGGCTTGAGCAAATGGGTGAAGGATCAAGGAGGATGAAGAAGGTAGCTTCAAGAACTCAAGAGAACTCCATGGGAGAGGCTAACCACGTTTTTGGAGAGTGTAGGAGAAGAATGAGGGTCAAACTCATCAGATGTGGCTTATATTGGTTGAAAATCTGAGTGGGACAAGTGTCACAACCATGTGGTCCCTTAAAAATCTGATTTGGGCTTAATAATCCAACTAATGCACTCACTTAATCACACCTAAAACTTGTTAGAGATGTTAGGGTATAAGTAAGGAGGGTTAGGGAGGTTTAAGTGGGGTTTAGAAAAGGTTTGGATAGGGGTTTGGGTGTAAAAATCGTACAACAGCAAAACAGGGGAAAAATCCCGTAGGTGGTACATGATGTTGAGGCGGGCGCCTCACTAAAGTCCAGGAGGGCGCCTGGGATACTGGGGCTTGGGTTGATTTTGCAATGCTCTCAGCTCTTGAGGCGGGCTAGTGGTCAAAATTCGATGCGAGCGCCTCGTTTAGCCCTTGAACTAGGTCTAAACATGTCCTAAATGGTCCCAAACTTATGGGCAACCATTCTAAGGTCTAACCCAACTCAAAACAAGTCGGAAACACACCCGAACAACTCCCGAAACAACTCGGAGCGAAACCGGGAAAAGGTGCAACAACGTGCAACCGGAACAACGAATGAACTAGCAATTGAACGAGCAATGAAAGGAGACTTTTAAGGCAAGTCTAAGGGCTAATGAAGAAGCTTAAATAATTCAAGAAAGTTGAATAACAACTAGGGAAATAAGAATTCCAAAGGAGAGACGATTACACGGCTCGATTCCCGAACTACACGATAGAGACGAGCACTATCTCCAAAGCTTCCAAATCATCGATAGACTTAAGGAACACCTCCAACTTGAAGTCTAATACATCTAAACATGTTAATCAATCATCATATAAAGGTCTAGGACCAAACCGAGGTCACGAACACAAAACGCAAGCAAACCCTCAATCGCGTCGTATTCCGACTATCGTCGAGTCACGACTTGTGACTTTAGCAAGTCAACAACTATTTGGCATCTCTTAATAGTGTTTTGGTCTTAATGTGGTCTCTCATACACATCTAGACCCTCTCGCAAACCAAACATACAGTCAACAATGGAAGAAGGGCAAGTATAGCACGCAAACCGAGCTAACGAAGGAGCGGGGTGTCACAGTTACCGCATTCAAAGGCTGGCTATCCTGAATGGAAGAGACATCCCTTACCTCCTCCGTTAGATCAACAAGAGTAGCAAAAGTATTGGTAAGCTTAATACCATTCTGTGCACCCGTATTCTCAGAATTCAAAGCCTGATCAACCGTCTTTTTATTGCCTTCAACTTCCGAGGTACCCACCTTCATACCTTCTGCAGGCTGTTTGAGATTTAAAGAAGGATCTCGAATAGGGTTTTTCAATATCTTAACTGGTTCCCATCTCATAGTAGTTGGCCGACTAACTTCAACTTGTGGAGGATCCACTACTTCCTTACCCTTAAAAGCCGAATTAACCTGATTCACCATATTGGCTGATTTTTGTCTTCGGTCTCCCTGAGGCACATCCTTAAATTGTGTAGCACCATCATCATTAACCACATGATCATGATTTTTCTTTAGGCCTTTCCGGCAACGATCTTTTGTATGTCCCAGCAAGCCACAGCCCACACAGTATAATATATTACCTTCAAATTCCAAAGGCTGCCAAAAACCATGCTCCTTACTTGTACCAATCCAAAGTCTCATTGGCAAAGTCTTAGACACATCAACTTCAATGCAAATTCTAGCAAAAGCTGGACGAGAAAGAGCCAAGGTTTTCTCATCAGTCCGCAAGAATTGACCTAGAGAATTACCAATACATTGTAGAAAGGATGGGTTGAAGTATGTCAATGGAAGCTGATGCAAACGAACCTACACAGCCACAGTCGTACTATCTCTACGGAAAGCAAAATCTGGAGACCATCTGAATGAACGAAACATGCTCGATTGAATCATATGAGATTCTTTGGAAAGGGCAATAATCATATCTTCAGCCGAAGACAAACAGACCATTAAATGTCGAGGGTCTAACAGGCCTACAACAAAGGGCTCTTTAAGCCTCCAAGAACGTGCTATCTCCTCTTGAATAGCATAAACCGAGGGCCTCCCAGCCGAGAATTTCAGAACGATTGTGTTTATGAACTGTTTATCAGCAGCCTCAATTTCTATCGGTGAGAAAAGACAACCAGGCTCACCATTCACACTCGTTTGTTGTCTTGGCGCCAAGGGTATTGCATGTAAAACCGGGTAAGAGTTCCCCACAAAACCTTTAGGTTGAGAGACTATGTTAGCGTATGTTTTGGGAAGAGAATTGGGTATAGATGCCGAAGGTGGCTGATGATTTGAACTGGAAGGATCAGCCGGCGCTGGCATAGCAGCCGACTCTCCATCCGGCGGCATAGGGTGAAACCCTAATTAGGGTTAGGGCGAGAAAGAGAGAGGAGACAACAGCAAAGGCAAAAGGAAATAGTCCTATAGAAAAACAAAAATGAAATATTCAAATTAGTAAAACAACAACTTTCACATCAAAACACATAGAAAACACAAACCAATATAAGTGTCACGTACAACTTACCTTGATTACCATCCTTCGCCGTGGCGGATAAGAGAGTTGACTTACATCGAGATTTCATAAATGTCCCGTCTACAAACAATATAGGCCGACAATAATTAAAACCATCCAAACATGCACGAAAACATATGAATAACCGGGTGAAACATTTTGAAATGGAATCTGATTCAATAAACGCCAAACTGCCCGGATTACTCTTCTTCAAAGCTTCAACATACCACTGCAACTCATCAAACGATTCATCATAACTACCAAATACCTTATTACGAGCAACCTCAACACTTCTCCATGCTGTCATATATGATATCTCAATCCCATAATGGATCCTAACATACTCAATTACATCCTTTGCAGAATAATGTGGCTGACTCTAAACATTATCACAAATAAAATCTGCAATTACATTATAACCCATCCTTTTTGATTTCTTAACACCATCAATAAAAGAAACTTTGCAACTGTGTGTAAGATTGCACTTCTTTATAATTATAGAATTATCAACACTAGAAACAGCACACTTGATGAACCAATCACAGTTATCAATGAATTTATTACCACAAACAACAATAGCCCTCTTACTCTCATTCCTAGCAAAAACATATTCAAATCGATGTTTCATAGAATATTTCATAAGTTCAGTACGAAACTCTCTCATGCCACCTTTAAATATTTGTCCAGATCCGGTGATAATCTCTTCCCAACCAACTGATAACCAATTACTGGAAGATGGAACAGGAAAAAAATCATAAGCAGGATAACTTTCATTATCAATTTCAGCAAAACCAACATCAACAGATTTACTATTATGAGAAGAAGAAGCATCCAAACTACTCCTAGAAGCACCAAAATCACCCTTTGACTTATGAGAAGAAGAAGCATCCAAACTACTCCTAGAAGGACCAAAATCACCCTTTGAACCCAAATCATTCTCTACACCATCAACAATTGCACCCAAAACATCAATAACATCAACTGCAATAACATAAATGCTTAGAATTTTACCCAGCACCAACATATTCAAAAAATCTTCATCATTTGATAAAATACAATTCTGATGAGGTCCAAGAGAATATCTCAATCTCAAAGTTTCAACATTAACAGAATATTTTCTTGTAATTGATAACAACAAATCAGAAAACTCAAAACCATCTGTAACCCTTTTCACAATTGTCTCTCCCCTAAATTTAAGCAAAATCATAACACTGGACTCCATAAACTAAAACAAATTTAAACACAAATACTTGTAAATCAAAACTGTAGGTATTATAGTTGTTTTGTATCACAATTGTTATATTCTCATTTGCCACAAGATCAGTATGTATCTTCCCATACAGCTTTCTGAAAATTGGCAATACCACAGTTCGCATCCAAACAATGAGATCCTCTTGCTTGCTCAACTGTTACATAAGGAAACAAAATAATTTATGATCAAGGAGAAACGTGAAAGTTAAGATATACACACTTTGGACAATTCAAAATAAATCTATCACTTAGGAAAATGTTCCCCAATAATATATTTCTAGTCTTAAAACCTCACACTACAACAAAAATGGGCTTTTACAACGTTTTTAAAACGTTGTAAAAGGGTGTTCGCAACGTTTTGTAAAACGTTGTTATATTTAACGTTGTAATAGGTCATTTAATTTCACAACGTTTTTAAAAACGTTGCAAAAAACGTTGTCTTTGTCCTCCCTATTGTCCCCAAAACTGTTAGACAACATTTTAAAAACGTTGTAAAAAACATTTCACAATGTTTTCTAAAAACGTTGTAATAAATATAAGACAACGTTTTAGTTAAAAACGTTGTAAATTTATATAACAACGTTTGATAAAAATGCTGTAAAAAAGTGATTTTACAACGTTTCTATAGAAAACGTTGTGAATTGTATAATACAACGTTTTAAAAAAAACGTTGTAATATATCATTTACAACGTTTTTTATAAAAACGTTGTAATAGATATATTACAACGTTTTTTTTTAAAAAACGTTGTGAATTTTATTTTTTTTTTAAAAATAATATACATTTAATTCTCCTCCCACCTACATCCAATTCTGCTCCCACCCACAAACCATTGCAAATAATAAATAATATACATTTAAAAAGGTCTATGATAGATTTTCTTTTTACATTGCTCAAAGCCTAGGTCACGATTTTTCATCTAAATGACTATGTGTATGAAACTTTGGTCCTGTGCCTTGGCTAGAACTGTTGGGTTGTTCCTTTGTCTGCAGCTTTATGTGTGGCCTCTAGCTTTGTTTGTTAAGTCTAGCAGGCCACTACTTGAATCCCGCAAATAATTAATTTTACAAGGTTCTCAAATGGAACTTAAAATAGTATGTCCAGGTATAGCTGCATATACAACTAGCAAGTGTTGGAATCTGTAACCTAAAGACTCTTGGACGTATGTCAGGCAACGACAAAACCAGTCAACCTTGAAAAATTACAGTATGACCATATCCAGATTATCCTGAGAAAATTATTTGTGTACCTGTCGCCTTTGCTCAGGTAATGCAGCTTTCTCAACCCAGGATATAGCTAGCCAGATCCATGTCACTCAAAACTAATGTGATAAGTGTTACAACATACACCTCAACAACTTGAAGGTACTCATCAACTCCTAGAACAAGCTGATTGTTACATCCTTCCTGGTGAGTATTAATATCTCTCTCTGCACTTGCAAGAACATAATATCGTTCATCCATGCATCTCCACTTGCCAAGATACTCCTCCATGCATGAAAGGTTTTTCCTTAACAACATAATCTGTTTCAAGGATAGAACATAGAAATAGTTTAAAAATCAGTTTATGACCTCTCTATAGAATACAATGAGGGAAGAACAAGGAAAATGATGAGCATGCAACTTATGATAAGATCCAAGATCAGGTAAACATGGCATGAACCAAGTGGGCCCAACATGCAGTCCACTCGTTTGCAACAAATAGCTGTACAGAAAACAAACAAATAAATAAACAATGGAGTAGAACATTTCTTCAACATAGTATTTACTCCCATTCACCTTATTACAAGGGTTTTTCCAATATTCACCATGTTCCCACTCGAGTAACACAGTGGTATTCCCACATTAAAGTGTCACTTCAAGCCAAAACCATTTTTTCTAATAAAAAAGAATGACTAAGTTCAGAATTTTCTTGAAACATAACTAACTAAATTATGCCATGTGCATATACCAATTAGAAATCTTCAGCATGCATTATGAGAAATTAAAACTGAATGGAGGACAGCAACATATACCAATTAGAAATCAGATTACAAGGAATGATAACTTTCTCATGAGGTAGAGACTGTGGAGGAAGCAAGCATCACAGATACATACAAGTAATGATAACCACAATTTTGGTAAAATAGCAAAAGTAGCATCTCCAAAAAGGAAAGATTTGAAAACACACTTATTTTGAAACAGCCTAAAAGCAAATAATGAACTCTTTTTTAAGAATGGAATATACAGCAGCAACCACATGCTAAGATGTCTATTTTACCCCCTCCTCGGCTCCTTCTGGTGCAACATATAATTCCCTGTACAGCCCTGTGACACGATTTCATGTCCTTAAACCCAGGATATGATCTTTTAGGCCCTCATTGACACGTCTACTTGTCCTCTTTTTTTAACAACATAAGAAGATTATATTAATGACAAGCAGGTATACAAAAGATGGACGACATGTCTATCAAAACAAAACCAAAAGAAAGCAATACAATGGAAAAAAGAAAAGAAAAACAAAACCCAAGAATCAAAGCTCTCCGATCCTTGTATGACTGTCCCTATTCTCGAAGTTCAGTTTCATTCAAATTCCCCTTCAAATTTGTGAAAAAAGCTGTTTAAAAAAGAAAAGGAAGTGGTATCAAAAATTAAGCTACCAGTACTAAAATTCAACATTCAGCACCAGTGTAACGCTGCATAAGATGATAAGAGCGCTAATTAAGGGTTTAATATTATTCATTTAAAAGTTTTTAGATCAATGCACTCGTCAATGGTGATAAATGATTTCCAACAACATCAACTTTTTATCAGATAGAGAATAGGACAAGTGATATAAGCAAGATATATAAGATACCCGGTTAAGAAAACTTGATAAGGAATGGCGGTGACTGAACCAAACAACAGCTTAAGCTCCTTCAGTATTTCCAATGTCCTGCACAGCAGAAGGAAATGACAAATAGACATAAGTAATTGAGAAACAAGAGTGGAGTTAAGTACAACACATGCATAACTTAAACCATGATTCTTTTCCCTAACTTATGGAGGTGAGTTTAGACCAATGTTAGAAGGTAAATCACGTGGTTCGATGTCCGTACCTCCTTTCTCAGTTTAACATCATTGGCACGTATTTCTTCCAGTGTCAAATTTGACTGCAGCGATATTATCTCTGTAACAAAAAATATATCAAGTATAACCACTGAAAATTCCCCAAGTAGGAATACTGAAGCTACCACATCCAAAAGGGTAATATAAGAAGGTTCTAAAATCAAAATGTACCTCCTTCAACTTCATTAACAGCTTTCCTTTGTTCGTCCAGCTTTTTTTGTAGTTTGGCATTTTCTTCCTTCATCTGATTAAGCTCTTCGCTGTTTGGTATTGATAGGGAAAAAAAGATGATGAGAAACAGAATTATCAGGTCTGCTGATATTGATAGCTACTCCTTGGTCCGGGATTGAGCAAAACTGTTAAGCAGCATACTCTTGCCTATTCACAATGACAGCTCCTACTGCCTTCGCAATCCTATTGTTGTCTGTTTTCCTTAATGTTCTGATTGCAATGACTCCAGCTTTACTAAAGTAATGGCAAGCCAGATCACTAAGCCCCTTTTCTGTTATCACCAAGTCAGGCTTGAACTTCAGTATTTGCACGCAAAGATTCTGTGTATTGTCATTCATATGGCAATTCCTTCCAATTCTCCAATCTGCAAAACAATAATCGGAACAAAAGCTTAAATCTTATTGTTGAAAGATGGCGAAGGTGACAGTAATACAACGCCTAAAGTGAGCACCGAATATATGTCCAACCGTAGACCATAGACCATAACCATAACTATCAAACCCACGCAACACACACACATGGGAATGTAATTGAATTGTAAATCTTATTCACTGTTTGCACTCATAACATGTTGTATTACACACAAGGAACACTTTTTTGTTCTAAATTAGCTTCAGAATAATAGAAAATGGAAATGCAGTCTGCACAGATCCACATCACAGGCAATAAGTTATCTTAAGTGACAAAAATTCCCCTACATTGAACTATAAGTTGAATAAGTTTCCTACTTTGTTCTTTTCAGTTTTGGTTGATTTTGTCTTCCAATGCCGCTGCAAGTTTTTGATCAGAAGCTGTAAAGATTCTTTCAGTGGCATAGCCGAGTACTGGAACAACAATATACATCCATGTCTGCAGAGTAATAATCGTTACACATTGAATTGAGTGCTCAATGAAACTAGAATGAAAGAGATCCATCCTGATCATAATATCATTGTTGTTTAGATATTGCTCTATTTGCCACCGTCAAGGTCATGGTTGTGACAGTTGGAAGAGCCATCTTAATCATTCTAACAAGAAGGAACAATCAGGTAAGTCTGTTATGCATGAACAAATTTAACAAGAAGGAACAATCAGGTAAGTCTGTTATGCATGAACAAATTGAGACTGTTAATCCCACTTTTGTTTCTAAAAACCCTTCTTCAGTTTGGAAAATTAAAGACCCTCAAACGAGCCAAAAATAAGGACCCTATGCCTGATCTTTCTGTGCCTGATATTGGTAAATCTAATGAAACCCTAGTTGAGTCAAAGTCTGGTGAAATCCAACATGTTCTTATTGATCCTCCCAGCTCTACTGCTGTTTTTAATGAACCTGTTACTGCCACAAATCATAATGTTATTGATGAGGATGCTGCTCAACAGAATACGACACAACTGGATCTAATTGTGAGGTCTTGCTCCCCTCTGTGATCTTAATAGAAGAAGAGACTACTGTTGTTAATGTTGATCATAATATCTCTAAATCTATCACCAGTACAGACCCGCCTTTTATGAACAATGAAGGAATATGTACCACTAACACTTTTGCTATTTTGGATGCTATTGAAGAAGAAGAGGAAGATGATAATAACCTGGACTTAGAGGCTCTCAATCTGGATTATTCTACTGCTACACAGCCAGAAACAAAAAAATTGTAACATAGCTCGATTCACTCGATCAAAGCCAAGATAAAAGATGCTGAAGATAATGTTATGGAACAAGAATTGTTATTTGAGCTTAATAACTCAAGTGATAATCGCAGTAACCTCATGTGTGCCCAAGCTACTTTAAGATCCATCCTGATCATGATCGAACACTTTTGTTTAGATCCATCCTGATCATAATATCATTGTTGTAGTCAAACACTGAATAACAAAGTGTAAATCATGAAAATGCAACTTCCCAACCTATGAAAGAAAAGGCGAAATCGTAACGCCTGCATGACCTCCAACAACTGGAACATCAATTTCCCTTGGATTAAGACCCAAAACTTCTGCCTGTAATGATCTCAGCATAACACAGTATGAGAACACCTTTGCATCAGAAAGGTACAGAGCAAATAAGGAGCAGATTGTAAAAAAACATCTTTACATTCCACAAAAGTGTTTGCTCTAACCACATCAAGCATTGTGACTCCCAGCAGGTGCTTTGGATAATCAGTGCCTGTGTTCTTGAAAACTTCGGCAACAATTGGAACTGTAGAATTCACAAGATTACTGATCAGGTTGACAAAATTCTGGAACTGGAATTAGTGTGGCTTCTGTTGCATAGTCTGCAATTTTGAGATTACAAGTTGTAAATATACCTACAATTCAGATCCAGGATAGTCTCCCAGCTTCAAACAAAATACCTTTTTCTTTGAGATTTTAGCAACTTCCCGCAACCATTACCTCTTAACCTTTTTTCCGTCTAGCACTTCTACTAGGAAGCTGAAAAATGATTGAAGAAAACACTAATGAGATCTAATTTGTACATTAGAATAAGAACCAACACAAGGATTATTAATAGAATCATGGTGAAAGCTCAGAGAAAGGAACTTGCTAGGTATACGCAATCACTTCTACTGGAATGACGACTTATGAAAGAGGAATCGAAACGTTGGCAACTCTGTGTGGATTGGCTGATCTATATGGTGGTAAGGTCATAATTTTGGTTATTTTCCTTCTTGTTATTCCCAAACAACATGAATAGGTTTACTTGTTAGTAAGCTTATTATTTTTCAGCGAGAAGTGGGATCAAGAGAATTCTGCATCCAAGGAACAAGCCAGACAACATACCGAAATGTAGATTCTGTGTTTGTTTTACGTAAAGTTGGACAGACACAATGGCTGGGAAGGGAAAGAAGAAGAACATAAATAATTTTGGGTTAGTCACTCAATAATGTATTTACCTCATATGAGACTTGAACAGAAAACCACTGGTTTATATGAGTTATCATGTACCTTCCAAGCTGAGAGCTTGTTGATAGAGGAAGAGAAGATGCTAAGGTTTTACTATAGCAAGAGAAAGGAAGATGCCCATGTTATTCAAGAGACTGAAGAGGAAGGCACACTATGGAGGCTTTGGCAAATGCCAGTGAAGTTGTTGACCATTCAAGAGAAGTAACATGTTTTGGTGGGGGGGCTTTCTGTGAGAGGTTGATCTATAGATTGGTACGGTCATATTTTCAGTTAGCATTTTCACATAGTGCTATTTTTTGTTCTCATTAGGTGTTAACATAATTTTCCGATTGTAAAGGGAACAACATGTAATATTGAAAATCTCAAGCAGTTGCATTCAAGTTTCCCTGTAAGAAGGGAAATTGTTAGAAATAACTAGTGATCAAGATTTCTAAGATGTTCAAAGATTTTGCCAAATATTTGGAGGGTGTATCTAATTCAGGGGCTATGTGATCATGCAAATAAATAGGTTGTGTGGATTGTGAGGTTAAGCCACTAGGCTCTGTTTTGTTTCATTGAAAATGATACTACTAAAGGTTTTTGTCTGCCTCATACGTACCCAAACTAGCACAGACTATGTATTTATAATCTTAAGTGTCTTAAGTAAAATTATATAGCAAGCAACATGTGTACAATGTATACCACAAGATATACACACAGCTACCATACAAACAATTGGTCAATCCAGATTCAGTAGCAACTGTCCATCCAGAGTCCTTACTAACAATTGCCAACATTCCATACAGTAAAGATTAATAACATCCACCTATGAAGCAGAATGCTCCTTATGAAGTTCAATTCACATGCTTTGCAACTCGAGTTTTATCACAAAGGATTTGCAGAAAAATTGCAAGGTTAAGATGGATATGTGATAAAAGTGGGAAAGATAAAATTCATAATGAACAAACTCGTGGAACAGTAAAGGTCACCCCATTGCAAATAAAATGAGAGAAAATCGTCTAAGATAGTTTGAACACATACATCATAGACCACTTAGTACTCAGTGAGTATATCAATATCAACCACACTAGAAGTAGGGGGAAGCGGAAAATCAAAATTAACATTAACATCCCTAATAAAGAAACATATGAATGAGTTTAGTGTATGTGATGACCTTGCTTTGAACCGAATCAAATGGCGAAAAAGAATTTAGCCGACCCAAGTGATTGGAAAAGGTTAAGTTGAAAGGAGTTGAGTTGTATTTGCATAAAAATGGCAGCATAGTTGTCTAGTTTAGAGACGCTTTCAAGTCTGAGCTCTTACCGATTGTCTAAATTAAAACTTTACTCTTCTTTAATCAAAGGTTTGAAATCTAGAGTATTTGCATCAAAAACAAAAATAAAAAAAACTAGTCTACCGTGGCTCAAGAGATGATTTAGAAAGTTCTGTCTCATGGACTTCGTCTTTTTCTTCATTCTTAGTTCTTTAAGAGAATTCATTTCCGCGGCTTCTACTTTCATTTTTCCTGAATTTTTCCCAGCCTAATGTCCCAGAGCCACAGGTTCCATATACTTGATGAAGCATCACCCAATAACTGAAGACTTAAAAGGCATCAAGCTTACCACTTCTTGTTAACCCTCATGAAGGGGTAATAAGGTAGTCTGCAATTAATGCAATTCATATAACTAGGACTCCACTTCAAAGACGTAGTGACATCAAGTTGTGGGCTTTAGTCTTGTATAAGGTCAACTTCTAAGAAAAAGCGGGTCAGGTAAATGGTCAATCATCTGAAGCAGTGAAACTGAAAAGCTCATCTCGAAAATGGACTAGGAATTTTCAGGTTTTCTAATACCTTCAAAGGTCCATCCTAAATGGACAAACCAAGCTCCAATAGCAAACTGAAATTATATCGAAACTCACACCAATTAAACTTTAAATTAAGTATGCCCCCCAATAGGGTAGCAATAACCCTTCCATCCTGTTTTGACTTCTAAAGTCTATTTGACCAGTTTTCGATCAGAGCTTTCCTAATGGATTTACTTGTTTGTCAAAAACTATAAAACTTAAATTTATAAAGCTTTGTAATGTATTTTTATTCCTATTGATTTTCAATCGATTTTGAAAAAGTCAAACAAGACTCTTTGGAGGGTGAAGTAATTCCTGTAAATGAGAGAGCTTTGCAAGAGAGTGAATTGATAAGGAACCTTCATTACACAACATTCAATCTTTTAAAATAAAATAGCAAGAAAAATGTAGTAACCTCCAAGGCAAACATAACTGGGACAAGAGTTCACATTCATACCAACTAAACATTATAGTAAAAA
>JABEVN020002233.1:0-22118 GCA_013146195.2 Codonopsis lanceolata
TGGCCAAAAAAGCTAATTAAATTGTCAAAAAGCAATAAAATAGTCTAATTAACAAAACATGATAAATATGAGATAAATAAAGGTTTGTAAAATGCCTAGAAATTGAGATTCGCTTGTATTTACTCTAATACTCTTTGGTCTAATATATTAATCATGTTGTCTTAGGTTCGTTCACGAAGGAAAAGAATGGTACGCTCTGGGTCCACGATTTGCAAACTTAGTCTCACTAAGTTGAATTATATTTCAGTTTCCATCCAATAATTCAACTGATGATATACCTTAAGAGTAAGAACATAAGAACCTGAATCTAACTTATCACTTTCATGCATTGATAGATTTCATTTATCACAAAGTAGGTCAGTAAACGACTTCTGCACTCGGTCCTGCAGTTATCCGCACACCTAAGTTTTTAAACTATAACGATACCATTAATTAGGAAAAAGCCAAACAACAAAGAGATTGATAAACTTTGTGATCAACAAGACTTGATTGAATAATAAATTAACATAGAGCAAAAGATTCGATACAAGTTACATCTGATTCCTAGATTATGTGGTTAGTTCCTCATAATTGAAAGTACAAAACCTTGAATCATTCTTGAAGAATCCTTCTTTATAGACAAAGAAAAATAATGATGAACCTCTCCCCCTTTTTTCTAACCTAAAAGAGATCTATATATATCTAATAATTGTACAACAACTAAGATAAAGAGGAACAAAATAATTAAAACCCTAAAAGGACTTCAAAGTGGCCGCCCATTTCCCAAGAAAGAAAAGCCACGACTGATTTATGGCTTATGACTTCTCATGTTTGATGTAGCTTATGAGTTAGTGTTTATGGCTTATGACTTCCCATAAGTCATTTAGAGAGTGTTTGATTTCAAATGTGGAGTAATAAGCCATAAATAGAGTACAAGTCAACTAAAGCACAACTTACCTTATAAGTCATAAGCATTAGAACTGGTGCTGAAGACTTATCAGATCAAAAAAAAAAAAAAAAGGATGAACAGTGCCATTAAATGAAATTTTCATATTCCAAAACTACCCTCATTTAATAATAATAATAATAATAATAATAATAATAATAATAATAATACTAATAATAATGTTAATAACAATAATATTAATAATAATATTAATATTAATAATAATAATAATAATAATATAATAATAATAATATTAAATAATAATATTAATATTAATAATATTATTAATATTAATAATAATAGTAATATTAATAATAATAATAATAATAATAATAATAATAATAATATTTTATTTCAGCACTATTTCAACTTATTAATCAAACACACACACACACTAACTTATGAAAGTTAATAAGCACTTTTAAAAAGCTAAATCAAACATCACCAGTCATTAGTCATCAATCATAAGTCATAAGTAATAAGTTATCAGTCATAAGTAATAAGTCATCAGCACATATCAATAAGCTAAATCAAACGAGCCCAAAGAAGGATTCTTCAAGAATGATTCAAGGTTTTGTACTTTCAATTATGAGGAACTAACCACATAATCTAGGAATCAGATGTAACTTGTATCGAATCTTTTGCTCTATGTTAATTTATTATTCAATCAAGTCTTGTTGATCACAAAGTTTATCAGTCTCTTTGCTGTTTGGCTTTTTCCTAATTAATGGTATCGTTATAGTTTAAAAACTTAGGTGTGCGGATAACTGCAGGACCGAGTGCATAAGTCGTTTACTGACCTACTTTGTGATAAATTAAATCTATCGATGCATGAAAGTGATAAGTTAGATTCAGTGTTCTTATGTTCTTACTCTTAAGGTATATCATCAGTTGAATTATTGGATGGAAACTGAAATATAATTCAACTTAGTGAGACTAAGTTTGCAAATCGTGGACCCAGAGCGTACCATTCTTTTCCTTCGTGAACGAACCTAAGACAACATGATTAATATATTAGACCAAAGAGTATTAGAGTAAATACAAGTGAATCTCAATTTCTAGGCGTTTTACAAACCTTTATTTATCTCATATTTATCATGTTTTGTTAATTAGATTATTTTATTGCTTTTTTGGTAATTTAATTTAGTAAACCAAAACCCCCTAGTTATTAATTGTTTTATTATGATAGATTAGTTAAATTTAATTTAATCAAAACTCAAATATATGTGGTTCGACCCTTGTGTTTACTCAATCACCACCGTACATTTCTTCCCCTTTTTTTTTTGCAAGAAATGTACAGAAACCCCTTTCTTGCATAAGCGTTGATGAGAGCCGCAATTGTAAAACTTACCATTTATGTGTAAAACTTTTACACGTAAAACTTAGCATTTATCCAAGTAAAAAACTTTTATCATTTCACATGAAGTTGACACATGGAAAAGCAGAGCACATAATTTTGTTACAACTATTAGCATTTTCACGTAGAGCCGCCACGTGGCAACGCTTTTTGTTTTAATAATAATTAATAGATGAATCGGTACGACGTAAGTGGGTTTAATTTTATTAAGATAAAAAATACTATAATTAATTTAAATAACCTAAAATAAGTAAACTAATTATATGCCTTCTTCTTATCAATGTAACCCCTATTTAATTTTCATTTGCTATAGGATCTTTCTTAATCCGTGTATTGAATTAAAGAAGAAAATAATTTTGAGACGGAGTGAGTATTTTGTTTGCTGAATTTTTTTAAATTAAATAATATTATAATATTATGTTGTACTTTAAATTATTTGGTTAGTTGAGTTTTTCACTTTTTAATATATAATCCTATGTTATTAATAGGCTTAATTGCACCATTGGTTCCTTGACTTTGGGTCATTCTCAGTATTAATCCCTTAATAATTTTTTGTCAAAATTTGATCCAAACAATTTCAAATTTTCACTCGTCAGTTCTTTTGATGAATGTCGTTAGAGTAATCCCGTTAAATGCCACTGACATTTGAGTAAGTGCTAAATTGAAAATTTTCACACTTAAACTTTTTTTTCAATTTGAAATCGAGTCCCTACGGTTTGGAAAAAGATCAAACGGCCGTTTTCCCCAAATTCTATGTTTCATGGTTGAAAAATCCTCCAAATTCCATAACTCCTTCTATCACCACCGTACATTTCTCCCTCATTTTTTGCAAGGAGTGTACATAAACCCCTTTCTTGCATAAGCATTGATGAGAGCCGCAATTGTAAAACATACCATTTATATGTAAAACTTGTGAGTGTTGGCATGGCCCAAAACGGGCAGCCCACTTCCAAACCCAACCCAGCAACCCAAGACCCAAACCCACTTACCTTGCCCCCTCCCGGTTTGACTTTCGGCTGATGTGTTTGTTTGGGAAGATCTTTGATTTTCCTAATCAACAGCCCCTTCCTTTTTTCCTTGCTCCAATTAGCGGTGTCTTCCTTGCTTGGGCCGGAATCTTCGGTGCTTGATTGGTCCCTTGAGCACTATATATACTCCTTGTGGTCTGCCGCCTTCAGTACACCTTGAATGAGTGAATGGTTGTGTGAAAACCACAACGACATCACTAGTGGCTATATATATATATATATATCTCCCTCTGTGTCTCTGTTACGAGCCGGTACTTTGGGTATACACTTTGTGTGTGTGTGAGCTTGAGATTACTGTGATTGAGAGTTCTGTGAGGGGGGTTTTCGGGTTGTGGGATTTCTTGTTGGAAGGCTGGGTGGTATACACAGTTGGGTGAAATCCTTGGAAACATTGTCCCTTCGGTAGTGAACTCTTGGGATGGACTGCTATACTTTGTGTATAGGCAATGGGGATCTGAGCCTAGGCAACCATAAGCCCTAGACAGATCGAGTTAGGCTCCATTGAGCCGAGGATACTCATAGCACTAATTTTATTATATATATTGCTTTGTTATAAATTGGTTTTTGCAGGTGATACATTGTAATATACTTTGATATTATTAGTGGGTTATTTTCGACTTTGGTATATTGTAAGTTTACTGCCAAAGTCGAAGACGGGTTCTATTCAAAGTCCTATTTTAATTTGGTGTGGCTCCGGTGTTCATTTGATTCGGTAAAGTATCCTTATTTTTACGTTACAGTGGTATCAGAGCGTAGGTGGATTGAATCAAATTTTTGGGAGCCTTCTTTATTCCAAATTGGGTTTGTGACTTTGGTATTTAATTATTCGCCTATTAATTGTGTTTCTTGTCTGCTCTATTATTTTTTGCTTCCGGATAATTTTTTGCCCTTTGCCTATCTTTGTTGCATGCGAAATTAAAATCGGTGATTTTTGGTATAAACGTTAAATTGTAATTTTTTAGACTATGTCTACTTACACTTTGGAACCGTTTAATGGAAAATCTGATTTTTCAATTTGGCAACAAAAGATGAAAGGAATTTTGATAAAAGAAAAGTGTTTTTCTGCTATAACTCAGAAATTCAAAAAGGATGCATCTGAAGATGCTATACTTGAAATTGATGAATGTGCTTACTCGTCTATTATTTTGAACTTGACTGAATCTGTGATTCGTAAGTGTGGTAAACAATCGCATGCTAAAAATCTTTGGGATAAACTTGAGGAAATTTACTTTGAAAAGAATTTGTCTAATAAGAGATATCTTTTAGAAAAATTCTTTAGTTTTAAATTAGACCTCAATAAACATATTGAAGATAATATTGATGTGTTTACCAAATTAGTTCAAGAAATAAAGCAAACGGGTGATGAGCACATAGATAACTATACTTCTATTGTCCTATTAAATGCTATACCTGAATCTTACTCTGATGTTAAGTCTGCGATCAAATATGGTAGAAACCAGGTTAAACTTGATACGGTGATTAACGGGTTGAAGAGTAAGGAGTTAGATTTAAAGGTCAATAAAGGGAAGTCTAGTATGAGTGAGGTTAATATGGTTAGAGGTAGATCTCTCCATAGGAATAATGGAAAATCTCATCAAAATCAAAATCAATGTCAAAATCAAAATTCGGGCAAGAATAGAGGGAGAAGCAAAAGTAGGTCGAGCTCTAAGCAAAGACATAGAACGTGTTACAATTGTGGTGAAGTGGGCCATTTTAAAAAGGAGTGCCCTAATCCGAAAAGGAAAAATCAAAATCAAGAACAAAACCAAGGTGATTGCAACTTAGCTTCTAGTAGTAATGTTTTCGCTGATGTGTTTATGGTTATTGATTCTTGTGATAATGTTGTGAATTCTGTGCATTATGCTTGTGCTAGTGAATGGCTTATAGATTCTGGTTGCACTTATCACATGACACCATTGAAATCATTGTTTACTACTTATAGAGAAGTTAATGTTGGTTCTGTTTCTCTGGCTAATGAGAAAAGGTGTGATATACTTGGTATTGGTGATATTGATTTGAAATGCAATTCTGGTTATGTTTTAACTTTGAAAAATGTGAGACATGTGCCTGAATTATGTAGTAATTTGATTTCATGTGCCTCGTTAGAGGATGATGGTTTAGAAAGAAAATGAGGGTAATGGTGTTATGAAAATACTAAAGGGTTCTTTAGTTATTGCAAAATGTGAAAAACGTCAGAACTTATATGTTTGCCATGCTTTACCTATGTCTACTTCTGAGATTTATGCTAATGTCGTTAAGGAAGATAAAACGATTTTGTGGCATAAGAGACTAGGTCACATAAGTAATAAAGGGTTAGAAATTTTGCAAAAAACGGGTGTTTTTGGGAATGAAAAATTTTCTGGTTTACCTTTTTGCGATACTTGTGTTAAGAGCAAACATCATAAAGTGAGCTTTCCACCCCCCCCCCCTTTCCCTAGGAAAGCATTCTAGCAAGAAATTCATTGACTACATACATGCCGATGTATGGGGGCCCTCTAGTGTGCCCAGTCAAGGTGGCAATAGCTATTTTCTATCCATCATTGATGACTTTTCACGAAAAGTCTGGGTTTTCTTAATGAGACACAAATCTGAGTCGCTTGAGAAAGTTAAAACTTGGAAAGTTTTTATTGAAAATCAAACAGGAAAGAAAATAAAATTCTTAGGACCGATAATGGATTAGAAATCTGTAATCATGAGTTTGATGAATTCTGTGCTATTCATGGTATTGGTCGACATAAAACTGTTCCCTATAACCCGCAACAGAATGGTGTTGCCGTGCGTATGAACAAGACTCTTTTGGAAAGAGTGAGAGCTATGCTCAATACTTCGGGTCTCTCCAAACGTTTTTGGGTAGAGGCAGTTGTAACTGCCGCCTATATCATCAATAGGTCCCCCTCTGTGCCTTTGCATGGTAGATGCCCTAAAGCGGTCTGTACGGGCAAAGAGATTGATATCTCGCATATGAGGGTGTTCGGTTGTGCGGCTTATGCACATCAAAGACATGACAAACTTGAACCTAGGGCTGCTAGGTGTGTGTTTTTAGGGTACCCGGAGGGTGTGAAGGGGTATAGACTTTGGTTAAAAGAGGAAAATGGTTTTAAGACCATAATTAGTAGGGATGTTGTCTTCAATGAACTTGAATTTCCTTGCTTGATTCTTGCTCAACCTATACCTGTTAATGATGTTCCCCCTCCCTCGGCTCCAATTGCGGTGGAGCAACCCCATGTTATTGATGATGTGCCAACTGAAAGTGTGGAAATTGATCATGAGAATGTTGAAATTGAACACAATGAAGATAATGAAAATGTAGAGGATGAGCACGTCCCGGAAATAGAAACTCTAGATGACTACCAACTTGCTAGGGACCGACCTAGATGGGAAGTTAGGATACCATCTAGACTTAATGATTTTCATATGACATCTTTTGTGTTTAGTGTGTTTGATTCTCTTGACAATTGTGATGAACGTAAATCTTACCATGATGCTTTAAAGTCTTCTCATTCTTCTAAGTGGTTAAATGCTATGAAAGATGAAATGAACTTGTTGCATGTTAACCAAACATGGACCTTGGTCCCTAAACCTAAAACATGTTCTCTTGTTGTCTGCAAATGGTTGTTTAAGGTTAAGATTGAGAATGAGAGTGTTAGATTTAAAGCACGGTTGGTTGCAAAAGGATTTACTCAAAAGGAGGGGATAGATTACAAAGAAATTTTTGCTCAGTTTGTCAAATTTACTACGGTAAGAGTCATGCTTGCTTTAGTTGCTCAGTTTAATTGGGAATTAAAACAAATGGATGTGAAAACGGCGTTTTTACATGGTGACTTGGATGAAAAAAATTTCATGAGACAACCCGAAGGTTTTGTTGATAAGAGAAATCCCGATTATGTGTGTTTAATGAAAAAATCTTTGTATAACTTCAAACAATCTCCTAGGATGTGGAACAAGAAGTTTGATATGTGCATGTTGTCTTTCAAATTCACTCGTAGCTCTTATGATCATTGCTTGTATTTTAAAGCCAACTCTTCTACTCCTGTGTTCCTATTGATTTATGTTGATGATATCCTTATTATCAGTCCTTGTATTAAATCAATTGAAGATGTGCAAAATTGTCTTAGTGCGAATTTTGACATGAAAGATCTAGGAGATGCTAAAAAGATTTTGGGAATGAACATTGTTAGGGATAGAAAGAATTCCACTATTTCTCTTAATCTTTTTTTTTTTTTTTGGGAAACAGGGGCGGTACCCTACTAGATTTTATTAATTATAGAGAAAATATAACAAACTTGAGGGGGACAACCACTGCCCTTATAAATGGGAGGACAAAAGAACCTTTTGAGTAAAGAAATAATTAGGATTCTAACATAGGAGGAACTGCAAGAGAGATAAAGGAAGAGAACCAAAGGACTCAAAATAAGAATCACAACCTTGATCACAACCAAAATTAGCAAGGGCTCCGCTAGGAAAAACATGACAAATGACAAGGATAATGATGGACCGGATCGATAGGAACTTAGGAGGCCGAGTCAACCTTGGAAATCAGCCCCCAAACTAACCATTTTGATAAAAGCAAAAAAGCTGGAGAAAGTGTCTTATTCTAATGCAACCTAATAACCTTGAACCACCCGACCAATTGGTTCCAATTATGTATCTTATGGTTAGCACTAGACCCATTCATGATATAGCTTATGTGATAAACAAGGTTAGAAGGAGTTGCTTGAA
The DNA here is from genome assembly GCA_013146195.2 of Codonopsis lanceolata. Lineage (NCBI taxonomy): Eukaryota > Viridiplantae > Streptophyta > Magnoliopsida > Asterales > Campanulaceae > Codonopsis > Codonopsis lanceolata. The sequence goes on from JABEVN020002233.1 coordinate 8,030, forward strand.
GTAGATAGTAAATTTCATGTGGTATGTAAAAATCCTAATTTTGATAAAAAGCATTGCCTTATTCTAATGGGTTCCATTATGTATCTTATGGTTAGCACTAGATGGCTTATAGCTTATGCTATTAGTTGCTTATAGATACATGTCTAACCCCGGTTATTGGGAAGTCAAATGGCTTCTTAAATATCTTGGTTAATTATGGCTTGAAATTCTCCAAATGCAATAAAGGTGTTGTATTGAAGGGTTATGTGGATTCTAACTATGCTAATGATAGAGATAGTAGGAAGTTTACTACTTCTTTTGTGTTCACTTTGTGTGGTTCATGTGTTAGTTGGAAATCTCAATTACAACCCATTGTTGCATTGTCTACTACCGAGTCTGAGTTCGTTGCTATAACTGAAGCTTTTAAAGAAGCGACTTAGTTGAAAGGATTGATAACTGAAATTGGTTTTCTATAGAAAAAAGTTGTGGTTTATTCTGATAGTAAGTCAAGAATTCAACTTTGCAAAAACCCAGTTTTTCATGATAGAACGAAACATATCGATTTTCATTTTCATTACTTGAGAGATTTAATTGAAAAGGGTTTTATTTTATTAGAAAAAATTCCATCTCAGTATAATCCTGTGGATATGAATACGAAATGCTTACCTGTGTTAAAATTTCAAACATGCTTGAAAATTTTGAATTTTGATACCGGTGGTTGAATGCATGCTTCGTGTCCCTATTTCCCTACTTTGTGTTTGGAAAGTGAGTCATATCCCTTCTACAGTTTTTCTTTGTGAAAATCTGTCTCCCATTCTTGGTTCCTTCTTTGTGTTGGATCAAGTTCGGGATAGGCTGTGATGCTCCCCACTTGTGTCCATGAGTTCAAAGTGATGGTCCCGATACTTGTTCCAAGGTGGATATTGTGAGTGTTGGCATGGCCCAAAACGGGCAACCCACTTCCAAACCCAACCCAACAACCCAAGACCCAAACCCACTTACGTTGCCCCCTCCCGGTTTGACTTTCGGCTGATGTGTTTGTTTGAGAAGATCTTTGATTTTCCTAATCAACAACCCCCTTTCTTTTTTTTCTTGCTCCAATCAGCCGTGTCTTCCTTGCTTGGGCCGGAATCTTTGGTGCTTGATTGGTCCCTTGAGCACTATATATACTCCTTGTGGTCTGCCGCCTTCGGTACACCTTGAATGAGTGAATGGTTGTGTGAAAACCACAACGACATAACAGTGGCTATATATATATATATATATATATATATATATATATATATATATATCTCCCTCTGTGTCTCTGTTACGAGCCGGTACTTTGGGTATACACTTTGTGTGTGCGTGAGCTTAAGATTACTATGATTGAGAGTTTTGTGAGGGGGGGTTTTCGGGTTGTGGGATTTCTTGTTGGAAGGCTGGGTGGTATGCACAGTTGGGTGAAATCCTTGGAAACATTGTCCCTTCGGTAGTAAACTCTTGGGTTGGACTACTATACTTTGTGTATAGGCAGTGGAGATCTGAGCCTAGGCAACCATAACCCCTAGACAGATCGAGTTAGGCTCCGTTGAGCCGAGGATACTCATAGCACTAATTTTATTATATATATATTGCTTTGTTATAAATTTCTTTTTGCAGATGATACATTGTAATATACTTTGATATTATTAGTGGGTTATTTTCGACTTTGGTATATTGTAAGTTTACTGCCAAAGTCGAAGACGGGTTCTATTCAAAGTCCTATTTTAATTTGGTGTGGCTCCGGTGTTCATTTGATTCGGTAAAGTATCCTTATTTTTACGTTACAAAACTTTTACATGTAAAACTTAGTATTTATCCAAGAATTTTTTTTTTATCATTTCACAAGAAGTTGACATGTGGAAAAGCAGGGCACGTAATTTTGTTACAACTATTAGCATTTTCATAGAGAGCCGCCACGTGGCAACAACACCTTTTGTTTTAGTAATAACTAGGTTATATCCGTGGGATGTACGGTTTTAAGAATTTTTATTTTTATTGTAAAAGTTGTTTATAATAAGAGAATTTTTCAATCTCGTTATAATTAGAATCTTTTGAACAACTCTAAAATAGGGTAAATACTGAAATTAATATATGAATATTTAATACAATATAAAAAAGTTTAATTGAATGAATCTATTCTCTTGTGAAATTTTTTGCAGAAAGGGGCGGATAATATAAATTTTAAATTTACTTAACCAACTACAACTGGATCAACTCAATAAAAGTGTGTTGTGTTCTACTTGTAAAGATGATCGGTCATAGTGAAGCTCATCTTGAATCAACTTGTTCTGACCTTCTGAGATGACCATACCATTTAGAAAAGGCATTTGTGAGTATTTTCTAAGGCTGCTACCATTGCAAAGAAAAAAAAAGAAATCTTCTTAGCCACAATGTAATTCTTCAATTGTTCATCACTTAGGTGCAGATCTCTATATAACATACGCAAATAATTAACAATATAAGTAATAAATAGAGGTAGTAAAACACAAGGCAAATTTTTTTTGAAAGCATGTTTGTTTAAAAATGACTATCTATCCTAATATATTTTGTTCCATCTTTTGGGAAAAAAAGTTTTTTTTAAGGGAGGGGGTTGTATATTTTTTATTGATTCAATAGAATTTCCATATGAAGTGTTATTATATGAATCACTAATAATCTTGTTAAAAATTACGTAATTAAGATATTAAGTTACAAAATCCCAAAACTATACACATAAGATTTGCACATAGCAAACTATCTTATCAGTAGCAACACTTTCATATACAACGTGCACATAATTGTACAAGTATAACAATACATTATTTTCTGCTCCATTCCATTTTGGTAGTAGGTTTAGTCAATTCATATCTTATATCATACCATTCTAGTTCTCCGACAAAGACCTCTTGATAATCAAGTCAGGGGCCCTCTGAAGTGACTTCAAAAGCTTTCGTCGCATAGGATGCGGGGTGTTCGTAAATCACATAATAGCATCCTTTATCATGGTCTCATGCACATATAATATAATTACATATAGGCATGGCAATCAATATCATGTACATAGCATATTAATCTACTATGTAGGTATACCAAGTATGGAATATTCATACTCTTAACTATCTATTTACGATAGATAAAGCATTTTACCCCACGCTAATACTCTTATTAACGTATTAGACTTAGCAACAAGTAAACACAATAGCTTATGCATCCCTAGGTAGCAAATGGTTACTAACTAGTAGACTTCAATCACTATGGGTCAAGCAGTGTACGGGTTGACAAACCAATCCAAATCAGAAATCACGGGGTCACCTACCGGTTACTCACCAAGTCTCATCATGAAGTCAGGACAATATTCCCTCACTCGGAGTAGTCCTCTCTATACCAAGAAAGTAATCATCAGGAAAGAATATTCAATTCTGCAATACTAAACAATGCAGGGACTCATGGTCAAGTACTACCATATCTATATATACCTATATAGCGATTTCGAATACAACACGTACTACGGGAGGCTTATCCACTCCGCTCATGAAACGTGTAACAACGATCAAAGGCATTAGCGACATCACGACGATCACTCTTGGGATCGACAACCTGAGTTTATCAGATAACCCACACGGACAAGAAATGATAGCTCTACAAGGTAACAACATACACATGGTATAACTGCAACTTAAAGGTGATATAGGAAGAATATAATGCTCTTAAACACAAACTTGCATTCACGGCAATCTAGACCAACTGAACTTAGTAATCCAAGTCCTATATTTGTACAAAAGAACATGTCGATAAGGCACTAATCAGAACACTCAACGGAAAATACTCGACGACACACCAAACCCAACCTAGGCCATGGATCCTATCCTGGCTTATAGATAACAAAAGCTCTGATACCAACTGTGAAATCCCGACCTGGATTCCGGCACAGAATCCCAAGTTCGTGACGCTAAGACAAGGCAAGAAGGGGACAAGCACTTGTAAAATAGTAGTGCAAGTCGAACAGTACAACTAGCAAAAGCTTACAAACAAAATATAAAGTCGTACTAAAATACGGGTTTACAAAAATCGAATCTGCGGAAGCGATAAGGAAAGGAAGTCCCGAGTTGTGAAGTTCGAAACCAAAGTCAAAAGACTAAGAGAGACATAAATCTCAAAAGGGAAAAACAAAACTCGCTTGCCGCAACATTGCAGACGCTGAACAAACCATCGGCACTCTAGGCCAGCGTTTCCATAAAGAACCAACCTGATAAAACAATTACCCACTGCTAAAGCATACCGGGGTTAACCAACAACAAAACAACTAGAATTAAGAAAAGCCCCAAAGCTACTGCGTGCCGAGGAGACAACTGAAATAAATACTAAGGCCAAGAACAATGGCACCACACGACACATCGGCCCAAGGAAGAACCAAAACAAAACCCAAGTGTTCTACCCGACTGTAAAGTCTAAATAACTTTACAATACAACGATCTCACAAGAATAGTAAAGTACAATACACAAGTCAACGATGCTAAAAGAGATAGGTCTCCACAAGCTACTACACGGGCAATCAGCTGCTACAATCACGAACACACGATCTAATCTCGATCTATCGATCAGCTACGCTCTGCTACAGTCACGATCTACTCGGCCTCAACGCGGCTACTGAAACTGCAACTAGAAAACAAAGTACGGGATGAGTCATAATGACCCAATACGCTACTACTAAACAATATGACATAAATGAAATATTGCCATAAGTGGAAATGATATCATGTTACAACGACGAAGACCTAGTAAGTCGAGTTGTATACTATACAAAAACCGTTCATTTACCAGACTATCAAAATGAACCAGGGCGATTTCCCTATTCACAAACAACCAAGCAAGTTAGGAGGCAAGTCACAAGAAGTATCGAATAAATATGGAGGTATGTCTAAATGTAAAACATCCCAAGTCTCCTATAAATAATTAGATAGAAGTACGCATAATTATACATATGCACACATCAAGATAATCATGGAATAGTCAAGTAGAAGCATGTATATACACATCAAGATGTTCAAGGAATTATCAATAATATCAAGCAATCAAGAACAAGTACATGTAAACATTTAGCTCACATATTCATGGTAGCACTTTGATTTCACATAAGTACTACAAGTAATCCACATATAAGAGGATATGATATAAATCTGGTGCCACAACGTAGCTCCTGCAATATAAATCGTTAACAGGAACGTGCTGTCGGATGTACGTGATTGATACATCGACCAAGGATAGTATTATTCCAAGCGCCCTAATGGTTACACAAGGTACTCTTCTTCAAAGTGATCAAGAATGGAGGGGTTTGCACGTATCTGGTTCGGCAACCCATCACTATCACGAATCTCACGATTCGTAACGGTGATGTATTGTTAACCAGGGAAGACAAGACAGGACAAGACAAGTACGCCAGCTGGACTTAATGGGGGACAAGTAAATGTTTACTTATCAATCATGAACATGTAGAGGGTCAAGTTCGACCAAAGCGAACTGATCCAAGTCAAGTAAATGTTTACTCATTTAAGAAATCAAGTAAGGACGAGCACGATAAGAGCGATCTCATTCAAGTCAAGTAGGCATGTTATACTTTACGACTAACAATCAAGCATGATCATGAATTAAATCAAGAATCTCGAAACTAGTATTCTAGTTAAATAGATTTCAAGCGTCGTAGGGATTGATCGTTGAGCCGATATTATCAAATAGCTCACTAGTGTCGACTCCGTCGAGTCATCTATATAATTCCAACAAATAAAGTTTGAACACTATATGTGTTCCAAGACTCTTTTCTATGTTCTTGTTTGAGGCATAGCTAGGTTCCCGTTCCATTTAGGAACCTTAGTTCAAAATCACTAAGTCAAGTATAAAAGGGAAACCTAAGTTGATTATTGTCAAACCAAGCTTAGTTCAATTTCAAGTTCTTAATTACATTTGTTAATAGAATCATAAATGAAAGCACGTTGATAACTCAATAGGAGGATAATCATGAAGATAAGAAACACAATATGCTTATAAGTCATAATCTCAAGTAGACATGGATGTTCATGTATCATTCACAAACAAACCTTATCAAGTTCAGTTCCATAGAATCATAAGATAGATAACATTATGAAATCCCTTTGAGGTTCTCTAAGAGATAAAGATCAAGCATGCACACTTGAAGGATAGAAGACTTAAGGCAACCCAAGATTCATCAAATAACCATGTGATGGTACTTCACAAGTCCATCACAACACACGTGTCATGGATAACCATTTAGTTATCTTTGCGACAACTCGAGATTCTCATCATAGAGGGTACTAAGGCATACACAATTCAAATATCCTTTCTATGAAAGAATTGTCACGATGAAATCCTAGATTTTCCAAGGATGTTGACAAGGTTCCCAAGTATGGTCATAGATTGCATTCCTACAAGTCTTGGGACTTCAGTTAAAGTCCAACTAGTATTATTGGTTCTAGTTCATAATTGAACCAATTCAAAACGTCTTTCATTCGAGTTACGCATTCACGACTCACACATATACCATCCAAGGACTAGCGATAATCTCGTACTTAACATCATTCAAGGGTCTCAATTAGAGTCCTAATCCAAGAATCAATCTTATTACCAATTCGGTCTCACCCGAACAATTCTCAAAATTCCGTAATTGAGATTTAACGAACACAAGAAGATATAGGAATTTATCCTAAGGCTCAAATAAAATTTTTATAATTAATTGACTCCATTTGATCAAATTACAAAGTCCCAATTTCTAGGTCAAGGCATAAATTTGGGATTCACAATTTATCCAGGTTTCTAAACTCAACAACAATAAATCTTAAACCATAACAATTCCAATATACCCAATAAACTCATTTTTGTTCAAGCCCTAACCAACACATGTTGATATCCATCAAAGCATATCATTTTGACATGTATAACAATGATAAATCACGAGGAACAAGTTTCTAACAACCTAACATCAAAATGCATGTAGAGAGAGAAACTAGGGCTTAGGTAACGTACCTTAATCGAGCCACAAACATCTAGGAAGAGGAAAACAAACCGAGGGGAAAGACTCTACTTGGCGAGGGCTTCGCGATGGCAGTCGCGGCTCGACAATCCGATGGTCGAAAAGCTGGGAATCGGCAAATCTCCCATGGAAGCTCCTTCTCCCTCTCTCTCTAAAACCCATGATTGAAGATGAAAATTGAGGAAGAAGGAGGAAGTATTAAGGTCATAAAGGGTTTAGGGGGGACCAAACCACCCTTCAAGTGTGTGGACAAGGCAAAGGAGAGTGGTTAAAATGGGGGTAGGATAGGTTTTTCACGCTCAAAATCACAAAATAGCAAAAACTGCTCGTTGCTGTCAAAAGGAGGCTTGAGGCCGCACAAGGTCCCTATACCTTGCCCCCGCAAGGTAACTAGAATGCACCTCCAAAGTTTCTGCCCTCCATGCATGGACAAGCCCAAACCACCTTGCGTCCCCAAGGTCTCAGATTAAAAAACCATCAAATTTGGCCTAGAATGACCCCCAAACAACCCAAGCAATTTAAGGGAAACAAATCAACACTCAAAATACAATCAAACCTCTCCTGAGACACGACAAAATGAAGGGAAACGAATGTTAGGAACAACATAAACAACTAATGATTATCAACCGTTTAAACACGAACTAAACAAAGATACTACAAGCATAGGTAAGCCCTCTTAAGCATGTTAAGAACTAGTATACAAGGTATAAGACTCAAACTAACATCTCACGAGTCCCACAAACATGAAACAAGGCAAAGGAAAGCAAACCGAGAGACCCTAAGAGTCAAAAGGTCAAATGGAGTAACAATGCTTCTAAACTCTCAACCAATCGTACTATGATCAAGATCGATGTTATACAACATACGAGAAGGGTTATGATATGGACTAGAGTATTCCTATAAGGTCCAATAATGATACACAAGTATAAAAACTCCAAAAGATGCGACATACGTGAGGTTCGGCCTCATGTAACGCGATAGAGACGAATGCAATGCGTTAAGCATCAAAACAAGATTAGACTTAGGGAATATATTCCCTAGGGAGTTTAATACTCAAAGTCTATTCAATATACTCAAGTAATGACCTAGGCTATGACTGAGGTCACAAGAAAGAACTTCGCGAGAGAACACTCAACCGAGTCGGCTTCGAACTATCGTCGAGTTACGACTTGTAACTTAAGCAAGTTTAAGTCTTGAGGAGCATAAAGAACTAAAGTATAGGACTCTAAATGGTCTACCTACTCATCTCAAGGTTCTCATATCAAGTCAGACACGAGGTGCAATGGTCATTCAATCCGCAATGCAAGTAACTCAAACACGTGAAGGTTTGGGGTCTTACATCCCAAGTGAATGGCTATATTCATTGTACGCAAAATAGCTATTTCCCTCAAAGGCTTTCTATTAGGAACTTTTATAAGATCAAACAAGAGCAACCTTGCAACAAGCCAAACCGGGAGATTTAGTAACCAATGAAAGATGACTCACATCTGAATTTCAAAAGAAAGTCCATAAGCAATCATATAAACATGGCGTGCAAACAGTTGATCCAATCGTGCAAACTTAAAATCAAGTATGGCTATTTTTTTCTCATTTTTTTACAAGTGTACAAATCAGATGACACACAAAAGAAAAGATTTTGTCAAGATAAAAAACCTCTCAAAACAAAATGTTCTGGTGACAATATCAGCCAACCGATTTTTATTCCTAACAAATTCTATGCGGATTATGCATTGTTCAACCAAGACTTGAATAAAATGATATCTAAAGTCAATATGCTTAGTTCGAAATGTTGTACCAGATTTTTCAAAATATTTATCACAATAGAGTTATCACAGTACGCATTCAACACATTGTTATGTAACTCATATTCCTCGTTCATTTGGTTTATTCATAAAAGTCGTGTATAACAATTACCCAGTACTACATTTATAGATTCAGCTATTGATAGTGATATACAATATTTCTTACAATTGTACCAAAAAATCAATAAATTTTACAAATAAAACAAGTATCAGTTATACTTTTTCTATCATCAATGTTCCTTGTACTTTTTCTATCATCAATGTTTCTAACCAAATCAGAATCACTAAAAATAACCAAGTATTAGCTTCCTTGACTTTGTATCTAGCGTATAAGCACACACTATACATAATCGGGCGACCACTAGTTAAGTAGAACAAACTTTCTATCATACTCTTAAACAAATATAGGATGACCCAATTTGGGTTTTCAAATGTAAAACACTCTCTAGATTGAATTTCTTTACCAAGTTATGGTCATACTTAGATTGAGAAATGAACATCCCATCACTCGATAAATTTCCCAACTCATTGGCCCTATTTTTGGAAATACACGTTCCAAAAACATTGTTGAAATTGGCTCTAGGAACCAAATACTATACATAATTTTTATAAATATTTTTATAAGTAAAAACTGAGAAGGTTCCTTTTGCATGGCATCTATTAACAGCTTATTTTTTAAAGTCTCAACAATAATTTTATGCTCAGCAATGGAGACAAATAATCACTTACGTACCTTTGTACAATATGATGAAATGCACACATACCTTACCATTTCATGGTAAATCATGCTACTTTTCATTCTTATGGTCATACCATTATGCACAATCCCAATGACATAAGGAGTTAGATGATCTTTCTAAACACAGTTGGAAATATCTTTTCTACAATCAGTAGCAGCTTCTAGTTCGTTTTCAAGTTCAAAATCTCATTATTGTACTGTTTTATGCGACAAATGAATCAGCCAACAAAGCTTCATCGGGTGCTTCATTTGTTTTCAAAGAAACTGCAAAACCTAGATTTTTATGTGTTGGTTCAGAACCAACAATTTCGGAAGTACCAACATCTAAATCTACTACAAAACATGTCATACTAGTGCTAAAATAAGTATTGTTGTAACCAACCAAGCAACAATTGTCTGAATATCTTATTCCCGCAAGCACACACTTGTTAGCATTATCAAAAACTTCACATGAATTTTTATCAAACTTCACATGTAATGTGAGAGAAGCCAAATTGGTATTAAAACATAGTTTCTTAAATGTAATTATATCAAATTATTTTCTAATTTTTGGAATTATAATTTATAGGATAGTATTTTTTATATTTAGAGGTAGATTTATACAATTTAATGATGTTTTAAACTTCTATTAGGTTACTACATAGGTTAGCCAATTTTTTAGAAACTTTTAACTTCTTTTCCAAGTTTTTGAGTCCTATAAATATAGGCTACGATGTAATTCAGAATTTAGTTTTGAATTTTAATGAGAATTGATTGTCTTTTATATCAATTGTCGGTATTTTTTGTGAATCAACTAAATTGATACACTACTAGAAAATTGACCTTTAGTGACGGAATTTTCCGTGCCGCGAAATTCCAGCTAAAGGCCCCCAACACGTGAATTTTTTCCGCCGCCATTCCGTCGCTAATCCGATGCCGAAAATTCCGTCGCTAAGACGTTTAAAAATTAATTAAAATTGAATTTCACCGACGGAAAATTCCGTTGCTTAAGGCTGAGCATGACGGAATTTTCCGTCATTATTTAACCTGGCCCAACCTTTAGCGATTTAAAATCCGTCGCTAAAGGCTTTTAAAATTAATTAAAATTGAATTTCAGCGACGGAAAATTCCGCTGCTAAAGTTGCTGATAGCGACGGAATTTTCTCCGTCATTCCCAACTTTAGCGATAAAGGCGTTTAAAAAAAATAAATTAAAATTGAATTTCAGCGACGGAAAATTCCGCTAAAACTAATAAATTAATTAAAATTGAATTTTAAAATTAATTAAATTTGACTTTCCGTCGCTAAAGGTTTCGAAAAATTTATTAAATTTTAATTTCAGCGACGAAAAATTCCGTCGCTAATAATGTAAAAAAAAATTAAAAAAAAAACCCAAAAATACTATTATTATAAATTTTTGTACCTGATAATATAACAATTAATACAAAACTAAAGATACAAAATAAACAATAATATAAAACCAATTTAAAACATCAAACTAAATGTTATTACAATAATCCATGTAAATTATACATAACAATTAATACCAAAAACTTGTTTCTAGAGTTAACTTGTAAATTTAAACTTGTACAAATCCATGTAAACTATATCTAATAAAAAACTCAAAATAAAATTAAAAAATCCTACGACATGAGTATAAAAAAAAACTTCATCTTCACGGCAATCACTAGAAAACATGTCCAAGTAAATTACTATTTTGATTAAAAATCAAAAAGAAAAAGTAAGTCATTGTTTTCATATGATCAAACAAGAAGCTTTAGAAGCTTACCATACCATAGGAATACATTTATGGCATAATCATCATTTCTTTGCTTTTTTTGCTGGATGAACCTAAACATGTACAAGTTATCCAAAATCAATTAGTTAATAATAATAACAAAAATGGTCCAACCCTATTTCCCACACCCCCAATATGAGTATTAAACCAGAGGAATGAAAAGAGAAGAAATGGAATAAATGTTGCTTGAAAGTAAGCACGCTCGTTTCAAAGTCCCCCAACGCATACAAGCTTATGTTGTTCGGTTTCAAAGTCAATTAAACTACAACCATGGATTTCATAGCATCAACATGGCTACCTAGCTAACAAGCGTACATAAATCGATGTTTAAACATTAATACACTAAATTTACACTAACACCCCCTTTGTTTCTTACCATTTACACTAACACCCCCTAAACGATACAATTATCTTTTTGTTTCAAAGTCAACTAAACTACAACCATGGATTTCATAGCATCAACATGGCTACCCATCTAACAGACGCATAAATCGATGTTTAAACATTAATACACTAAATTTACACTAACACCCATTTAATTTCTTACTATTTATACTAACACCCCTAAACGTGCATTAACAAGCTTATGTTGTTCGGTTTCAAAGTCAAGTAAACTAAAACCATGGATTTCATAGCATCAACATAGCTACCCGCCTAACAAACGGACATAAACCGATGTTTAAGCATTAATACACTAAATTTATACTAACACCCCTTTATTCTTACCATTTACACTAACACCCCTCAACGTACATACAATTATCTTTTGGTTTCAAAGTTAATTAAACTACAACCATGATTTCATAACATCAACATGGCTCCCCAGCGCAACAAACGATATAAATCGATGTTTAAGCATTAATACACTAAATTTACATTAACACCTTTTTATTTCTTACTATTTACACTAACACAAACTTACATAAAGTTATCTTTTTTTTTCAAAGTCAATTAAACTACAACCATGGATTTCATAGCATCAACATGGCTACCCAAATTAAACATTACTAATCTTTACCCAAATTTACTTTTACCTCATACAAACTAACATGTATATTTCATCTACAATATAAAATATAATTTAACATTTTAATTACACCACTAACATTTAATAAAAAAAAAAATATTAAGACCTTTTAGGTTTAGTGGAGGTGGATCGGGGTAGCGGGATGTGCGGTCAGACTGGTCAGATGGGACGGGATGGGGTCAGTGGGTCAGTTGGGTACGTCAAGCAGTGGGGTAAAGGGTTAGTTGGGTTAGGTTGCTTTAGGTTAGTGTTAGTGTTATGGTTTAGGCTTTAAGGTTAGTGCCGCTTAATTAGGTTTATGGTTTAGGTTTAGGTTCGAGATTTTAGGTTTAGGTTTAGGTTTAAGGTTTAAGGTTTAAGGTTTGGTTTAAGATTTACCAGGTAGGGTTTATGTTGGGTAGCGGGGGTGGGGTCATGTTTGGGGTTAGGCTTAGCTTTGGATAGTGTTATGGTTTGGTGCTTTAGGTTTTGGTTAAGGTTTCCTTTTAGGATTGGGGCTTGTTGGGTCAGTTGGGGTGGGGGTGGGGTGGGGCTTATGGATAGTGTTATGGTTTAGGCTTGCTAGTATACGAATTAGGTTTATGCATGGTTTAGGTTTAGGTTTAGGTTTTAGGTTTAAAGGTTGTATTACGAATTAGGTTTATGTTTAGGTTTAGGTTTAGGTTTTCTTAAGGTTTATGTTTTGTGGCCTGGCTGGGGGGCAAAGGGGGTGGGGTTAGGTTTAGGTTTAGGATAGTGTTATGGTTTAGGTTTAGGTTTAGGGTTTTAGGTTTAAGGTTTACGCGGTTATTAGGGGTCAATGGTCTGGGGTCAAAGTGGTCAATGGGTTTAGGTTTGGTTTAGGTTTAGGCTTAGGACAGTGTTGTGGCTTAGGCTTAAGGTTAGTATACTTAATTAGGTCTATGGTTTAGGTATAGGTTTAGGCTTATTTAGGTTTTAGGTTATGGGCTTTAGGCTGTGGTCAGCGGGGCGAAAGGTCAGTTAGGTTTAGGCTAGTGGATAGTGTTATGGCTTAGGGCTTTCTAGGGCTTTAGGTTTGCCGGTTAGGTTGTGGTCAGGTCAGTCAGTCAGTCAGCAAATGGGTCAAGAGTTTTAAGGGGTCAGTGTGGTCATTAGGTCAGGGTTTAGTTTTAAGGTTAGTGTTATGATTTTAGGTTTAGGTTTAGTGCGGGTTAGCTCTTGACTTTTCCTTTGAGGCAACCTAGTTTTGTTCCCTAAATAGAGTGAATTGGTAAGTGAGGCCGCAATTTAGAAGAAGATTATGATAAGAGGTCAATTCCATCCCGCACCAAAATCTAATAATCCGCAACATTACTCAAAAAGCAGTTTCTAACTCAAGCAATGGCATGAGAAATAAGTGGATAAGACAACTACAATCAACTAATCCGGTCAATAAAGACACACTAGGATGGAAAGAAACAAAAGACGACTAAAATTTTTAGTCCCGCCCGAGGAAAGGCTAAAAAGAACCTGAAAGGGCTATCGCTTCCGATTCTATTTTCAACCCGATCTCGCCAAAATCGAACCAACAAATCTGTTCCAGCAATTTGAACAGCCCCAAACCCGTCACAAAACTCTCTAAAACTGTTTGTTTTTCTTTTTCTTTAAATGAACTAGGTCATCACAAAATAGAAACCCACACCCCTAACAATATGTTCTAAACTATTAGTTTGTTCCAGCCTTTTAGGCTGCCCAAACCTGCTCAAATGTACTCAACTTCA